>PVHO010004442.1:0-98909 GCA_004024885.1 Saguinus imperator
TTAGTTCAACCATTGTGGAAGACAGTGTGGCGATTCCTCAGGGACCTAGAAATAGAAATTCCATTTGACCCAGCAATCCCATTACTGGGTATCTATCCAAAGGACTATAAATCGTTCTACTATAAGGACACATGCACACGAATGTTCATTGCAGCACTGTTTACAATAGCAAAGACCTGGAACCAACCCAAATGCTCAATGATGATAGGCTGGACTGGGAAAATGTGGCACATATACACAATGGAATATTATGCAGCAATCAAAAATGATGAGTTTGTGTCCTTTGTAGGGACATGGATGAATCTGTAGAACATCATTCTCAGCAAACTGACACAAGAACAGAAAAAGAAATACCGCATATACTCACTCATAGGTGGGTGAGAAAAATGAGAACACATGGACACAGAGAGGCGGTCTACTATACACTGGGGACTGTTGGTGGGAATGGGGGAGGGACAGCAGGGGGGCTGGGGGGATAACCTAGGAATGAATACCAAGTGTGTGTGAAGGGGAGGAAAGCAGCGAAGCACACTGTCATGTGTGTACCTATGCAACTATCTTGCTCGTTCTGCACATGTACCCCCAAACCTATAATGCAATAAAAATTAAAACAAACAAAAAAAAGAATATGAACAGACACTTTACAAAAGAAGACATACATGAGGCCAACAAACATAAGAAAAAATGCTCATCATCACTGGTTATTAGAGAAAGGCAAATCAAAACTACATGGAAATATTATCTCATGCCAGTTAGAATGGCGATCATTAAAATATTTGGAGACAACAGATGCTGGAGAGGATGTGGAGAAATAGGAACACTTACACTGTTGGTGGGAGTGTAAATTAGTTCAACCATTGTGGAAGACAGTGTGGCAATTCCTCAAGGTCCTAGAAATAGAAATTCCATTTGACCCAGCAATCCCATTACTGGGTATATATTCAAAGGACTATAAATCATTCTACTATAAGGACACATGCATAAGAATGTTTACTGCAGCAGTGTTTACAATAGCAAAGACCTGGAACCAACCCAAATGTCCATCAATGAAAGATTGGACAAGAAAAATGTGGCACATATACACCATGGAATAATATGCAGCCATCAAAAAAGATGAGCTCATATCCTTTGTATGGACATGAATGAACCTGGAGACCATCATTCTCAGCAAATTGACACAAGAACAGAAAAAGAAATACCACATGTTCTCATTCATAGGTGGGTATTGAACAATGAGGACACATGGACAGGAGGAAAGCACTACACCCTGGGGTCTGTTGGGGGGTGGGGAGTTTGGGAGAGATAGCATGGGGATAAATGCCAGATATAGGTGAAAGGGAGGAAGGCAGCAAATCACACTGCCATGTATGTACCTATGCAGCAATCTTGCATGTTCTTCACATGTGCCCCAAAACCTAAAATGCAATAAAAAATTAATTAATTAATTAATTAACAATTGCCAGGCTCGGTGGCTCACGCCTGTAATCCCAGAACTTTGGGAACCCGAAGCGGGTGGATTAGAAGGTTAAGAGATCGAGACCATCCTGGTCAACATGGTGAAACCCCGTCTCTACTAAAAATACAAAAAATTAGCTGGGCATGGTGGTGCATGCCTGTAATCCCAGCTACTGAGGAGGCTGAGGCAGGAGGATTGCCTTAACCCAGGAGGCAGAGGTTGCAGTTAGACGAGATCGCACCATTCACTTTAGCATGGGTAACAAGAGCAAAAACTGTCTCAAAAAAGAATCCGAAGTAAAATAAATCAATTCACCCCAAAACACATACTGTATAACTCTATTTTATGAATTGTCCAGAAAAGGCCAATCTATAGAAATAAAAAGTATATTAGCAGACACCAAAGGATTGAGGGTTAGGAGGGATAAAAATGTTCTAAAAATGACTACAGTAATTCTTGGCACAACTCTATAAAAACACTAAATCCTACTGAATTGTACACTTTAACCTGGTAAATTATATGGTATGTGAATATCTCAATAAAGTTGTTATTTAAAAAAATGTACAGTTTTCCCTGTATCTTTGATTCTTCATTCTGAAAGTTTGTGTCATGTCAAACTGTGATTACATAAATGTGTGTTTCTTTTCACCTCTTTACCTGCCTTTGTTAGTTGATTTTCAGTGAACCTTCACAGAATAATGTGAAGTCATCCCTCCCTCCTACATGCACAAGACACATCACTCTCTTGGTTTACTTTTTTCTTTATACATGGAGTGGGTTTGCTAAAATATCTGTATTTTTGCAATAATTTCTTAAACTCTTGAATAAAAAATTTTCCTCTCGTGCTTCCTTTCCTGGTAAGAGGAAACTGAAAAAGAGCAGCCCCTGTTATGTAGAAGGAGGCCTGGCACTCACAGGTGGTGTCACAGATCCCCAATCCCAGAAAATGTTCACCTGACAGGTTGATAAAGCAAGACAAGATGAGGGCCATTTACAAGATTTTCCAAGTAAAGAGAAACTCAAGAACACTGTGCCAGCCCCCAAAATACCAGACACTTAACTGACTTGGTTAAAATGAGTGACATCCACCTCATTCTCAGTAACAGCTTTTTTCCTGGCCATCTGCTACCCTCTTCTAGATAAGATTCACTGAGATATGGAACAATAGAACAGCCTTCTCCATCAGAAGGTATCCAACTTAGAGCAACACTCCCACATTGTCAGACACTCCCCCAGATCACCCAATCACAGTCCATATCCTACGAAAATTTCTTTTAAGTCTGTCCTTCTGAGACCACCAACAGCTCCTCAGGCTGTGCTCCTCTCTCACTGTGAAGGTAATCAACACAGCTTGATCTAGGTTGGCTTTGTTCACAGGGGAGTTACTGTTGGTCTTGTTCTTTTTGGACTCTGCTATGAGACCAGGCCCTGAGTACTGGATTACCGAGGACCCTGGCCTTTCTTCCCTTATGACAGCCTCTGTACACCTGGACATGTTGCTTCTAGCACTCTTAAAGCTTCTTGTGGGCTAAGTGAGGAGAGATGTGTGCCCAACCACACTCCTGGTACTTACTTACTGTGGCCAATGTTAAAAATCCTTTCATAAAATCTTCTTAATTAATGAGCACAGGAATCAATACTTCCTAATCTACCTTAGATGTAAGTTAAACACTGTAATAATATATATTTTTGGTAATAATATTTTTGAAAATAGTCTTAACTTTTGAAGTAGTCAATAAATTGTTTTCAGAAAAATCTTTCAAAATAAAATAGCATTAAGACTTCAAATTTAATGGTGCAAAGAGACTCCCAATTATTCAATCTGAGTTATTTATTTTATAGGTAAAATATGAATATTCTTGTAACTTCTGATATTCTTCAAAATAAAATTTTGGAAAAAGTAAAATTGGTTCAAAATATTCTTTGAAATATGCCATAACTGTATTTTAAAAATGGTTACCAAAGGCAATATTTTTATTTTAGATTCATGGACTATGTGTGAAGTTTTGTTACATGGATGCATTGTGTGAGGCTGAGGTTTGGGTACAGATAATCCCATCACCCAGGTAGAAAGCATAGTATACAGTAGGAAGTTTTTTAGGCAATGTACTTCTCCCTCCCTCCTTCCCCCTCTGTTACTCCCCAGAATGTACTGTGCTCATCTTTATGTCTATGTGTACTTAGTGCTTAGTTCCCACCTGTAAGTTAGAACATGCAGAATTTGGTTTTTGCTTTCTACATTAGTTAACTTAGGACAATGACCTCTGGCTGCATCCATGTCATTTTATTTATTCAGCCCACTGTCGATAGCCACATAGGTTGATTTCATGTCTTTGCTAGTGTGTATAGTGCTGCAGTGAAGATAAGGACACCTGTGTCTTTTTTGTAGAATGATTTATTTTCTTTTGGGCATATACCCGGTCATGGGTTAGCTGGGTCAATAGTAGTTTTGTTTTAAGTTTTTTGAGAAATTACCAAACTGCTTTCCACAGTGGCTGATCTAATTTACATCCTCACAAACAGCGTATATGTGTTTATAATGCATAAGTAATAATACACAAATTATAATGTATAAGTGTAGGTATACACAAAGGTTTGTAATGTAGGTTTTATTTACAAGCCTGTGATCCATTTTTTTTATGGATAAGGTGTTAAAATTAGGCTGAGATTTTGAACCTATGAATGCTTATTTTCTCCAGTAGCATTTGATGAAAAGACTATCCTTTATCTTTCCATTTCTTTTGTACTTTGTCAAAAATGAATTCAGCATAATTGAATGGGTCTATTTCTAGGTTTTTTATTGTGTTCCATTGATCTGTGTATCCATCCCTCCACCAGTATCATACTGTTTGATTACTGTAACCATGAACTAAATTTTAATATCTAGTAAAATTATCACTATGGTTTGGTTATAGTTTGCTTGGCCTCACCCATTCTTTTTTTGCAATCTAATTCTTAGGTACCAGAATGAGCTAATTTTATGGCTCAGACTAATGGGACAACTTGCTGAGATCTGGCAGCACCTTCTCTAGAGAATCCCCGATCTCTCAAAACTTCATAGAGATCTAAAGTTTATTTTGATTTACAACTCTTTTTTCTTTCTGGAGTTTTACTTGCTTCCAACAAGTAAGGCAAGATTTCCGGTTTCCATGACAATGGAAGGCAGGTAACCTTTTTATGTATTCTGAACTCACTCCTAGTAGGAAAGACAAGTTTGAGCTTTTAGTTTTCTGCTTCTAGGATGGTAGAGATCAGTCTTTAGCTGGAGACGCATCCCTAGGTAAGTAGCTGAACTGCAGTTTTGCCTTTCCTGAAGTTTAACAATCAGCTAATCTTCATTTCTCTTTACAATTATAGCACCCAGTTCTGTGATTGCTTGTTTTCCTTAACTGTTTTTTGTAGTTGTTTATTTCTACTTTTGTTGTTTTTTTAGTCTTCCTCTCATTGGGTTAGACCAACTCTATCTGACTTGATGAAGAAAGTTTTGAATTATAGGGAACAAGGTCTTTGACATGGGTAAATTCTCTACTTTTTTCACAAAAGGTGGTGTGGTGGGAGAGAAAAACAGCCAGCAACATAAAAGGAGGAAAGACTTGATTTTGACTACTAAAAGGACTTTATTTACATAACAAGGCCACCTTTTTACTGGTGACACAAATCTAAAAGCAATGGCTATAATTTTATGCTGTAGTTGGATAGCTAAGATTCTTCTTTTCCACCATGACAGCCTGGGTTTACTTCCTAAATCCATCATGTTCCAGCTTGATTCTCAGCACTTCTGAAATAGCAGGAATTTGCCACAGCTTATATTTGGTAAGGAGATTCAAAAATGTTTTTGAAGAAGCTCAATGGATAAGTCAGCTTAATTAAAAGCTAACATTCAAGGTGTGTGTGTGTGTGTGTGTGTGTGTGTGTGTGTGTGAGTGGGGAGGGCATTGCACTTGCATGTCTGTATTTAAAATATCTTCTTTTGGTTCTTCCTAGGACCTTGTCTTTTTTTTTGTTTCAATTTTTATTTATTTTTTATCTTTAAGATTGTCTTTTTTTGAGCAGAGCTTTTTCTTCTCAGTTGACTGAATTCCATTTTCTTCCTTTGCTTCTGCGGTCTCTCCCTTATCTTGCATTCTGCTGCATGAGTGACCTAAAATAGTTTATAATAGCCTGGAGTTTCTTAAAGAAAATGGAGAAAGTGACAGGCTTTCTTTTGAAAGAAACCTCTGTATTTTTTTTTTAGTAAATAAATAAATTAATCTCAGCTCTTAAAATACTTGTTTTTGTATTGTGTCACCTGAATTTTTAACTAAAATAGCTACTTCCACAGAGGCTGACTACTCTTGGGTTTTTAAAAAAAAGAGTGCAGTTTAGTCATTTAGAAGTATCTTCAATTAAATTTTTTTAAATAAACTGTAAAACATCATGTGATCTAGTCTCATCATTCTTCTTATTTTGTAGATCAAAGGTTCAGTGTGGGCTCTGCCCAGAGCTCACAGATCCAGTTAAAAAATAGGTATTCCTTATTTAAATAGAATTGGTCTACACAATCCTGTGAAAGATTTCTATGATTTTATGTTTGATTTGGCATTCATCTTTAATCTTCATCTAGCACCAGCAGACATTTTCTCTCTGAATCTTATGATGTAAATTTTGTTATTTGATATTCACCTGAGTTGTTTTCTTTAATATACAAATTTAAGACTATTTAGCAGACAACTGCCTAATGTTTTACAACAGGTTATCAAGAATTTGAAAGTCTAACACAAACATTTATCTTGGGACCTCAAGATAAATAGTACAAATTCATGGCTGGGTTTGGCTTTAAAAAGTCTTATCTAAGACTTACCCTTCTGTAGAACAAAGTTTTATCAAAGCCAATTTTAAAATTCTATATATAATATATATATTTTTGCTGCACTGTATACAAATAACAAGATTAAGTGTAATAAATCAAATCAGTCATACTATGATTTGTCTTCAGTAAAAAATAAGAAACTGGAGAAAAAAATAATTATGTTTTAAAAACTGTAGTACATCTGTGTTTAAATTCTAGTCTTTCCTAATATTATTCAATTTTTGCTATTTTTTAGAGTTTGAACTGAATTCTAATATTTGTTGGCTACAAGTCTGTAAAACAATGTTTTCAGTTTATTTTCTTCTTTCCCCCCCTTTTTTTTTTCTAATTTGTAGTCAACAAAAACTAAGCTGTGCTTTTGTAAATCTGTTTGAACTAAGGCTGGACAACTTAAACCTCCAAAGAAAATAACAGCAACCTGTCTGGATTTAGTTCTGGGTCTGCTGCGCCAAAAAATGAGAAGCAAAGCCAATTGAATGTCCAAGTTTATTAGGACCTCCGGGCGGACTAAACACCACTGCACAGACTGAAGTGGGTAGCCGCGCCTAGGAGGCGGGCTGAGTGACTTATATAGCAGGGGTCAGTAGTTTTCTACTGTTGGGGGAAAGGGAAACGTGATCCCCTTCAGGTAGGGGGAGTACGTGCCTCCTCTCAGGTAGGGAGGGGACGTGCCTTCTCTCAGGTAGGGAGGGGACATG
Source organism: Saguinus imperator (assembly GCA_004024885.1). Taxonomy (NCBI): domain Eukaryota; kingdom Metazoa; phylum Chordata; class Mammalia; order Primates; family Cebidae; genus Saguinus; species Saguinus imperator. Next base: position 7,004 of record PVHO010004442.1, read on the forward strand.
CTCTCTCAGGTAGGGAGGGGATTTTGAGGCTCTACCACAAAAAAAAAGGGAAGGGGGAAGGGGTCCTTGCAAGCAGCATATCTGGGAAGCTGGCTAAACGTTAACAGTGGTACTTTTCCATTGTTGTTGAGGTTTTTTCCAGTTGACTGTGGTTGGGGGGGAAGGGGAGGCCAGACCTAACATTCCCCACTCTTTATTATGGAGTTTGGGTGTAGTTGTCTTTCTTAGCTTCTTCCTGCTGAAATGGGGTGTCGTGGGTTGGGGGGAGTTTGTAAAGAGTTAGGGTCTGTTAGGCTCGGCCTCTCCTGGGATGAGGGGTTGCAGGAGCATCTGATTCACAGTGATACGGGTTAATTCTTGGAAGCGTCGTTGAAGGAACTGTAAAAAACAAGGAGCAATTAGTAAAATTAATCCAGTTGCAATAACTAGGCCTAAATAGAGGAGCTAAGAGGGTGTACATGGAAGAGGTCCACCAAGTGGTGGCTTCAGTTGAGAATTTTTGTTGGCGTAGGTCTGTACTTATTTTCTGCAGGTTTTCAATCCGGGTTTCTACTAGGCCAGACTCATTGATGTAGTAGCAGCATTCTTCTTGCAGGAAAATGCAGGTTCCTCCTCGTTCGGTGGTGAGGAGGTCTGGTGCCCGGCGATTTTGGAGGGCGACCTGTGCTACTGAAGTGATCTGTCATTGGAGAGAGGCTAACGATTCTGCCAAACTGTCAATTGCGGCCTGAAACTGAGAGGTTAGACGTGCCAGGGTCTGATGGGAATGGACTAAACCTCCTCCCCCTAGTCCAGCTCCTATAGCTGATCCTGCAAGAGAGAGACCTACTATAAGGGGTAAAAAGTCGGCCCGTCATACTCAATGGTGTATGAATTGTTGTTGGAACTCTGCTGGGGAGTAAATGGTTAATCGGGGTACGAGGGTCACTGGCAAGCATAGGCTGCAGGAGTGTGTGGAGGGGTAGAGGGTTTTAAAAAGTGTTCTGTTGCACCATAAAAAGGTTCCATGAGGAGCAGTAAGATTGGTGGTTATGGGTATAGTTCGGTTGCAGGTGGGAGAGCTGTCCCCATAGCAGACTGGTATTTGCTGGTTTGGGGGTAGATAGATTTCTACATCTGTTATGGGAGCAGCTCAGGAAGACGGTATGGAGGAGCTGGCGTGAGTGTTGGATGAAACTGCGACTAAGGGGGTTTTTCCTAGGGTGGTGCACATGAGGCAGGAAGATAGGTCTGGTAGACTTGTTTGGTTGGCAAGCTGGTGAGTTATTTTTAGGCCTTCATTTAGGAGGGTTAGCCATGAGAAAGGCTGAGAGGATGGCTGAAGTTGTTGGGTTAGCTTTTGTTCTTGGTTGTGAATGGAGGAGTGAATTTCTTTAAGGGTAGGGGGTAAAGCTACTGGAGCTTTCCAGATATAGAGGTGGGAGGAAGGGTACCCGGTGTTCATTGTGTCGTATACTGCTGCTTTTTGGAGTGAAGTCCAGCGTGAATTAGAAGGATCAGAGATTTGGAGAGAGTGATAGGAACGGGGGCGGTGGTATTTTAGTTTAGAGTTCTCTCGGTACTCGGGTGTGGTGTGGAGAGCTGGATGGAGGGTGCAACTTTTCCAGGTGCATCCCATGCAATTTAGGTAGAATGATGTCTTGCAAGAGCCTTTCTGGTCATAGAGAAAACAAAGGACAGGATTATAGTCAATGAAGATGTAAGAGCCTCGGTCTATGTTGTTGAAATTGGTGAAGTTTAGAAAGATGGGTGATTTGCACCCTGTAGGAGGGCAATCAACAGTGGCTAGGAGGTGGTTGTGGCTGTAGGGAGGGGTGTTGCAAATGTGTGTGGTTTTGGTATAATTTTCTGTCAGGTAGAACCTCCATATAAGAGGGTTACTGGAGGTGAGGTGGGGTTCTGGTAAGCTTAAGAGATAGAGGACCAGTAGGGGTAACATTCCAGGTGGGTTTGGGTGGCACATGAGGTGCTCTCTTTACTCTGGTTAGATGCACCCACGAGGGAATTTCAGCGACTCTTACTGCTGAGGGAGTAGTGAGGATGACCGTATATGGGCCTTCCCACTTGGGAGTTAACGGCTTTGGAGAGAGTGACTTTATAAATACTGAGTTTCCTGGGGAAACTTTCAGGACTTGGTCTGAAGAGGAGTCGGGCAGGGGTAGGGAGGTATTTGCGTGCTCTCGGAGAAGAGCTCGGAGAAGGGTGAAATAAGGCAGTTAAGTAGATGGGGGGTCTGGTGGTAAGGGGGAGGAGAGTAGGAAGGGCCGTCGGTATAGCAGCTCAAAGGGGCTGAGTTGTGAGGGGCCCCGGGGGCTTGCTTGGAGCCTTGTTAGAGCAATAGGAAGTAAGGTGACCCAAGACTGGCGGAGTTCGAGGGCAAGTTTTGTTAAGTGTTCTTTGATGAGGCCGTTGGCCCGTTCTACTTTACCCGAGGATTGGGGATGGTAGGCCACATGCAATTTCCACTGGATCCCTAAGGAGGTGGAGACTGCAGCGGTAACCTTAGAAATAAAGGCAGGTCCATTGTCTGACTGGATGGTGGAAGGAAGGCCGAATCGGGGGATGATGTCCCAGACGAGGTGCTCGGCTACACTTCCTGTGGTTTCATGAGCTGTGGGGAAAGCTTCGATCCAGCCTGAAAAGGTGTCAACCAGGGTTAGTAGGTATCTAAACTGTTTGTGTTTTGGCATATGTGTAAAATCAACTTGCGAATCTTGGGCAGGTAGGTGGCCACTTAGCTGTTGGAGTGAGCGGTGTGGGTGACATGCTCCTTGATTGTTGGCTCTGGTGCAGGTTATACAGTTGGAGTGGATTTCTTTTATTGTGGAAAGGAGGCCCTGAGGATGGATAAGAGGGGCGAGGAAGTGAAACAGAGCTTTTGGTCCTATATGTAAAAAGTTGTGAATGTCTGTGATAATTTGGTGCCACTGGTTTTGAGGTAGGATGAGGAGGTTCTGTTTGAAGGCCCATCCGTCTTTAAACTTGACGTCTGGGGAGGAGGACAGCTTAGTGCTCTTTTCCGGGGTATACTGGGGTTTGTAGGTCTCAGAGAGGAAATAAATGGAAGTTGGGGGCTTGCTAGTTTGGGCAGTGTTTCAGGCTACTGAGTCTGCAAAGGCGTTGCCCCGAGCTACAGGAGTATTTACAGACTGATGTCCTTTACAATGGATGATAGCTACTTGGGCCGGCAGCTGGATGGCCTGGATAAGCTGAGAGATGAGCTTTCCATTGAGGACGGGGGTTCCTTTGGTGGTGAGGAAGCCTCGTTCTTTCTAAATCATGCAGTGAGAGTGGGCAATGAGAAAGGCATACTTAGAATCAGTGTAGATATTAACAGTTTTCCCAGTTGCCCAGGTGAGGGCAATTAACTCTGCTTGTTGGGAAGTGGTTCCCTGAGGTAAAGGTTGGGTTTCTATAATATCAGTGTCAGAGACAATTGCATTAGTGGCTTTCCTGGGTCCGGGGGTTTTGAGATTGGAAGTGGGGGTCTTCCCAGGTAAAAGCAAAAAGGAAATAGAATCTGGGTGCAGAGGGATAGTGAAGAAGGCGTCTTTGAGGTCTAGAACTGAGAAATGGGTGGTTGTAGGGGGAATGTGGGAGAGGATTGTATAGGGGTTGGGCACTACTGGATGAACCGGAATGACTGCTGCATTGATGAGGCGGAGGTCTTGCACCAGGCGGTACTGACCTGAAGGTTTTTTCACAGGCAGAATGGGAGTGTTGCAGGGAGAGTTTGTAGGAACGAGTAATTTTTGAGCTTTCAGCTTATTTATGATAGGGAGGAGGCCTAGGCGGTGAATTTTGGAGATAGGAAACTGAGGGCGAGAAGGGAAGGTTGTGGGGTCTTTTATGTGTATGAGTATGGGTTGGTGATGTGAGGCTACAGTGGGGGTATTGGTGTCCCACACTTTGGGATCTACATCAGGGAGGAGCTCGGCTGGAGGAAGGGAGGGAGGTGGGTTGGTGATGAGGGGTAAAAGGAAGGTTTCTGTGTGTGGAAAAGTAATAGTAGCTCGCAATTTTACTAGGATATCTCGCCCTAGGAGAGGTACAGGGCAAGAGGGAATGACTAGAAAGGAGTGGGTAAAAATGGAAGGGCCAAACAGGCAGGTTAAGGGTGGAGTTTGGTGAGGAGTGGAGGGAGACCCATCAATGCCCATAACAGAGACTTGGGAAGGAGTGGTTTTACCTGAATATGAAGGAAGTACAGAGTAGGTAGCCCACGTGTCTAATAAGAAGGAGACACTCTTACCTGCTACCTGAAGCTCAACCCTAGGCTCGGCAAGGGTAACTGGAGTTGGGAAGCCAGGCCACCACTAATCATCTATAAACCCTAGTAGCTCTGGGAATAGGTTTTCCTGAGCACCTGACTTCTGACCAGTATGGGCAGGAGTCTGGTTTTCAGAAACGTGTCCTTGCTGCTCTCCAGTGTGTCGGTTTGGAGAAACTGAGGCCCTGGGGAAGCTCGGACAATCAGACTTCCAGTGTCCCATGAGCTGACAATTAGGGCAGGGCTTGGTAGGAGCCCGTGGCTGGGGGCAGACTTTTGACCAGTGCCCTTCTTTCCCACATTTGAAACACGCCCTAGGAAAGGTGCATGTATCTATTCTGTTTTTCTGGTTCCCTGCTGGCCTAAGGGTGGCTACAAGAGCTTGGGTCTGTAGAGTGACTTTTTGTTTCATATGTGCTTGGTTGGCTGCCTCGGCTGCGTCTTCCCTGGCATTAAAGACTTTAAAAGCCATTTTTACCAAGTCCTGTATAGGGGTTTCAGGGCCGGCTTCTGCATTTTTTAGTATTTTTCCGAATGTCAGGAGCTGATTGGGAGATGAAGTGTGATGCTAGGACGGTGGCTCCATTTTGTGAGGCTGGGTCAAGGCGGGTGTAACGGACTAACGCTTCTTGCAAGCGAGTTAGAAAGAGGGCAGGGTTTTCATCTGGTAATTGGGTGATTTTTCTTAGCTTGTCATAGTTTACTACTTTGTTAGACACTACATCCATGCCTTTAAGGAGGTATCAGACCATTCGGTCTCTGCGGGGTATGTTGGACCCCCGGCCTGGCTGATAATCCCATTGGGGGTCTTCATTGGGAATAGCTTCAGCTGCAAGGGGGACCTGGTTGTCTATGGCATGGTCTTTATCTGCCTGATGCCGAGCAGCTGCGAGAATACGCTCGTGCTCTTCAGCTGTGAGAGTGGAGGTGCAAACTACTCGAATGCCATGCCATGTGAGGCTGTATGCCTGGGTGAGATATTGAAATTCTTTAATATAAGTGGACGGGTCAGCTGAGAAGGATCCTAAACGTTTCTCGATTTGAGACAGGTCTTGGAGTGAAAAGGGGACATGGACTTTTACTAAACCTTCAGTCCCTGCAACTTCCCTGAGGGGTGCTATTATTGACGGGTCACGAGACCGGGTGTGGGCAGATACGGGAGAGGTTATGGGAGGTGGTGTTTCTGGGGCAGAGGGCTTGGGGACATCGGGGGAGGAAGGTGGAAGGGGGCTGCCAGGGTTAGTGGGCGGAGAAAATATTCAGGGAGTTCGTCCGGGAGGGAATAAGGTGGCGGGTTAGCAGTTATGGTGGAAACTCTTTGGGGGGTACGCGCTAGAAGGATCTGGTGGGTGGAGCAGGAGGAGCAGATATCGGGACGGGAACAGAGGTCCCAAAAAGCCTGGACATAAGGGACTTCAGTGTTTTTCCCAGCCTGGTGACAAAAGTTGTCGAGGTCCTGTAGTACGTTGAAATCGAAAGTACCAGTCGGTGGCCAATGAGACCGGTTACTAAGATTATATTGGGGCCAGGCGACCTGAGAGAGAAATATTAATTTCTTTCTCCACAGGCTCTGAGAGTAGCCTAATCTTGAGAAATTTTGGAGCAGACACCCTAAAGGGGTGTTAGGGTCGACTTTAGACTGAGAATTTCCCATGGTATTCGAGGCTTACTGGCGTCTGGGAGGAGAGAGACAAGGAGGAGGTGTCCCTTCTAGTCGTCTCTTCCTGAGGAATTTGACCGGTGGGGCGAGCAGTCAGAGAGGCATCCCCATCTGGTTACTGTCCCGGAGGACTCCAGGAGTCAGGAGGAGGAGAACCACCTCGGCTCGGCCGAGTCTAGGGCGAGGGGTCTGTGCTGGTTGGCACCAGGAAGCCTCGAATTTAGCCTTAAATGGAGGAGGGAGAGGCTAGGTAGGTAAAAATCTTACCTTTCCTGCAGTCTTGGAAAGTCGACCCTAACGACGATGGCAGGCGGACCGGTGAGGATAGAGAGGTGGGACTCTCACCTGGCCCCTGGGGCCCGGGCGGGTCAGCTACCCCTCTCCCGGGTTTTGGCACCAATTGTCTGGATTTAGTTCTGGGTCTGCTGCGCCGAAAAATGAGAAGCAAAGCCAATTGAATGTCCAAGTTTATTAGGACCTCCGGGTGGACTAAACACCACTGCACAGACTGAAGTGGGTAGCCACGCCTAGGAGGCAGGCTGAGTGACTTATATAGCAGAAGTCAGTAGTTTTCTACTGTTGGGAAAAAGGGGGACGTGATCCCCTTCAGGTAGGGGGAGGACGTGCCTCCTCTCAGGTAGGGAGGGGACGTGCCTTCTCTCAGGTAGGGAGGGGACGTGCTCTCTCAGGAAGGGAGGGGATTTTGAGGCTCTACAGCAAAAAAAAGGGAAGGGGGAGGGGGTCCTTGCAAGCAGCTTATCTGGGAAGCTGGCTAAACGTTAACGGTGGTACTTTTCCATTGTCGTTGAGGTTTTTTCCAGTTGACTGTGGTTTGCAGGGGAAGGGGAGGCCGGACCTAACACAACCTATTGCCTATATTGATTTTTCAGAATTGTTTTTTGGTTTGTTGTTGTTTTTCTTCATTCCTCCCCCTATTTTCTCTTCATAAGAAATGAGACTTCACACTCTGCTAAAAATGAACTTGCCTAATAACTCGGGACCTACTCACCCAGAAATAAATTATTCTAGCCATGAGAGATTAGATGAAACCTGTGACCAGAGACTTATTTTCTTCTAAAATGCTTTTCACATAGATTTTTAAAAAATAAAAGGGGGAAAATGTAAAAGAAAGATAAATCTTGGGGCCTCAAAATCACTAAGGTAAAAGAAAAAGTCAACCTGGTAACTTCTTAATGCAAAGGAGCCTCTCATTCTATTTAAAATCACCCTTCTGCTCACTGAGATAAATGGGTCTGATTACCTCCTTTGAAGAGGCAAATCAGAAACTCAAGAGAATGCCACTGTTTGTCTGTTACCTTCCTATAGCCTGGAAGCCCTCTCCTGGCTATTTCTGATTTCTCCTCTTTAACTTTAATTGAGAAATAAGAGTTTTATATATTTCTGGTGTACAAAATGATATTTGTATGTGTGTACACATGATTGGATAATTAAATCAAGCTCATTAACTTGTATTACTTCAATGTATTTTATGTGTGTGGTGAGAACAGTTGAAATTTACTTTTTTAGCAATTCTAAAATACACATTACTACTAACCTGTCTACCATTCTTGCAACATCTCTCAAAAACATACTTCTTTTAACTGGAACTTGTGTCTTTGACCATGTACCTCCACTCTCTCCCACCCCAGTCTCTCATAAACACCATTCTACTCTCTGCTTGTATGAGTTCACCTTTTTTTAGATTCTGTATATACATGAGATCAGGCAGTATTTGTCTTTCTGTACCTGGATTATTTTACTCAACAAAATGTTCTTTAGGTTAATCCATGTTGCCCTAAATAGCAGTTTTGTATTTTTTTAAGGCAGAACAATATTTCATTATTAATGCACATACAGCACACACCACGTTTTCTTTATGTATCATTCAATGCATAAAAAAAAGTTTTTTCCACATTTTGACGGTTGTAAACAGTGCTGCTATCAGTTTCACAAGCGAGAGTGCAGTTATCTCTTCACCGTTTTAAACCCTTTGTATATATACTCAGAAGTGAGATTCCTGAACTTATGGTAGTTTTATTTCTGATTTCTGGGGGATCCTCTATCCATTAAAGATGTACTTATTTTCATTCCACCAAAAGTGTACATCTTTTCCCTTCTTTTTATATCCTCATCAACACTTGTTAACCTTCATCTTATTAATAAGAGAAATTCTTATAAGCATGAGATGATAACTTATTGTGATTTCACTTGCATTTCCCTGATAATTAGTGATGTTGAGCATGTTTTTATATGTCTGCTGGACATTTATATCTTTCTTTGAAACATATATTCAGGTGTCTTGCCCATTTTTGTTATTATTATTTTTAATTTTGCTATTGAATCTTGTGAGTTCCTTACAGGTATTGAATACTAACTTCTTAGCAGATGTATACTTTGTGAATAATTTTTCCAGTTCTGAAAGCTGACTCTTACTCTGTCAGTTGCATCCTTGTGCATAAGCTTTGTACTTGAGGTAGTTCCATCTGTCTATTTTTGCTTTTGCCTGTGCTTTTGTGCTCAAATAAAAGAAAAATCAGTGCATAGACCAGTGTTGTGGAGTTTCCCATCTCTGTTTTCTTCTTGTAGTTTTGCATTTTCACATGTCACATTTAAGTTTCTAATTCATTTCAAGTCAATTTTTCTATACATTGTAAGATAAGGTTCCAATACTATTATCCTGCATGTGGATATCTTATTCTCCATATATCCTATTTTAAATAAATTTTTCTTTCTTAGCACTATGATCAAAAATCAATTTACACTCAATTGGTTGGTTTATTTCTGGTTTTGTGTCTTGTTTCATTGGTAAGAGTGTATGTTTCTGTGTGGTATCATGTTGTTTTGATGACTGTAGCTGTTTAGAATATTTTGAGAGCAGGTAGTGTGATGTCCGACTTTGGCATTATTCTTTAGCTCATGATTGTGTTGCTTATTGTGATTTCATATAAATTTTAGGATATATTTTATTTGTGTGAAAAATGTCATTGGAATTTTGATAAAGATGTCATTGAATCTCAGGATCACTTTGACTAGTATAGACATTTTAATAATTGATATTTCTTCCAATCCATAAATAGGATAAATCTTTTCACTTATTGGTGCTAATATTTCTTTTATTAGTATAATTTTCAATGTACAGATTTCTTTGGTTAAATTGAAACTTGTCTTAATTTTTAAAAATAACTATTGTATATGAAATTGTTTTGTTGATTAGTTTTCAGATGGTTTACTAAAAAAATGTTGAAAAGCTACTGACTTTTATGTCAGTTCTGTATTTTTTTGGTGGCACTTAGGTTTTTCTACATATATTGCTGTGTCTTCTGTAAACAAGGACAATTTTACTCTATTTTTTCTAACTCAGTGTTTTTTATTTCTTTCTCTCACCTAATTTTTCTTAGTACTAATTTTTTTAGTACTAAGTCTATATAGAAGAGATCAGAGCAGACCTCTGTGTCCTGTTCCTGACCTTAGATATAAACATTTGACATTTTGACCATTAACTATAATGTTAGCTGTGGGCATGTCATATATAATCTTTATTTTGCTGAAATAAACTTTTTTGTAATTCAACAAATTATACGGATATTTAATTTTGTCAAATATTTTTTCTGCATCTATTGATATAATTATTTGGTTTTGTTTTACATTCTGTTAATGTGGTGTATCCCTAGGATGCAGGTATTCAGTCATCCTTGCATCCTAGGGATAAATCTCTCATAATCAGTGAATGATTCTCTCAGTGTGCTCCTAAATTCTGCTTGCTAATTTTTTGTTGAACATTTTTACATCTATGCTCCTGAGGGTCATTGACCTATAATATTTTTTTATGTATAGTTTTTTTTTCTGGCTTAAATATCAGAGTAATACTGGCCTCATAAAATCAGTTTTGGAGTATTTCCTCCTCTTCAATTATTGGACTGTTTGAGAAAGATTGCTATTATACTGTATTACTTTATGAACTTGTTCAAAATTAATATAAAAATGCTAAAAAAATTGTAAAATACATTCCAGGAAGTATAGGAGGCAAAAAGAATTAGACAGTGTCATTAAAGCAGAAACCAAGCCATCCACCAGATCTCCCTTAGAAGAATATTCTTATGGAATCTCTAGACAAGAGACCATGAAGATTCATGCAACTTTCTTTCATGCAGATGGATTTATAGTAGCCTCATACTAGAAAGAGCTTTCATGTCTGTGAAACTAGACATACTATGCAGTAGCCTCGTATTATAAAGAGCTTTCATGTCTCTTTCCTGCTGTCATAGAACATGCCCTAAGATTCAGTGCAATAAATTAAATGTGTTAATAGAAAATAATCTTCCAATACTAGCTACAGTGAAGAAATTATGCAAAAAATTATATAATTTATAACATGCTTATCAATTTGAATAAAAACACTAATATATCAGTAGTACATAGTGATTATAAAAACAGAAAAGGGGTTTGGAAAGGCATTTTAAATGTATGACCATGGTGCTTCAAGTAGCAGAGCAGTGCCCCAGGCTTACCCCAGTTTCGGGTCTGGAGAGTAGCGAAGCTGAGAGACCAGTGTAGCTATCTGACTCCCAGAGCACATGCTCAGCCCAAATTTCACTGTGCCCTGAGGCACTCTACCCCTGCTACCTGTGCCTCAACACATAATGGCCTGTTTTTTCTTGGCTTTAGAATGTTGCTAGCCTACTAGGTTAGGGGCTGCAACCATCAGGACAGAGGCAGCTGTGAGGCCATCAGGGGCCACACTACAGGTTTTTTCCCATTTCCTGCCTTGGTGGAGTACTGCAGCCCCAGTGGTCACCATTGCAACAGAACCTGACACAGATCAGGGCACTATGGTGACAAGCTCTCTGCAGCTGGCCATAAGAGAGCCTCTGCCTACCCTCTGCTTCTTTGCTAAGCTCCCACCTTTTCTCCTCACTGACTGCTCAACTGCATAGAACCAGGCCAAAAATTGCTCCTCAGGCAGAGGGTGTTAATTTTTCTGCAGCCATCTGAAATAATTTAAATAAATTGTTCTATCACCATTGTCTCAGGGAGGACATTGTCCTCCTAAAGGTAGAGAGAGGAAAAGGCACTAATAGGGCATGAGTTGAAGTTGCTGGAGGGGTCCTGGGGATGGAGGGAGCAAGGGCTAAGCTCTGGGGCTGTTTTCCTGAGGGTGTCATAATCCCCTCCAAGCCTGTGCAGCCCCAGCCTTTTCTCAGAGTTGGATGAAAACAGCCCCTTCTCCAGGAATTGGTCCTTGACACCAGTCTCCTTCTCCTCTGAGTGTCAAAACCTTCCAATAAATCTAAGATGTGGAGAATGGAGCTAGGGAATGCCCCTAGGATGTTTCCATGGATGGTCTCTGATGTTCACATTTCCACCCCCTCCCACTATGAGACCCCCAGATGCTCACCCTTCTGTTTTTCTCATTGTTGGTGACCTCCTGACGCATGAGGAGCCCCATCTAGCCCAACCCCATGCTGCACCACTGCAAGAGCCACTGGAGCCAGAACTTGGACCTGCACTAGGCTTTGGGCCCTAGAGGAGGGGTCATGGATGCTGAGGCTCTGGGACCTTTAACCCAGCCCTCTTGTGTGACAGAAATACTGGGACCATGCATAGAAAGCAAGTGCTCAGCTATATAGAAACAGCCTGCCCTTGGAGGGGCCCAGTTTTTCTTTGGGTGCTACCAAAAAGGAAGGCTGAGGCCAGCTCAGCTCACACCTCCTGCAGCTTTGCAGTCAGGCAGCACCTCATTGTCACCACTCAGGGACAGGGTCTGACAGCTGCTGTGGAGCCTCCATCACTCAAAGGTGCCTTGGGGCTGATGTCTCCCTTCACAGGCCCAGATGCAAGGCTCTGAGGAGAGGAGGTTTGCCGAGTGAGGGCTGAGATTTAAGGACTCGGTCCAGGGCTCCCTCCTCCCAACCCTCAGGATTCTGGTTTCTGCTGCACTGCTACAAGGCTAATTCACAATCACATAGTCCTTCAGGGGGCAGTGTCCAGCATTACCAAGTCCCTGAGTAAAATCCCCAGGAAGGGGACAACAGCCTGTGCCATTAATAGAGGAGGTTAGTGGTGATGAGTGCCCCCAGGTACCTGCCCAAGGCCCTATCCTATGAAATCCCAACAACCCCTGTTCTCCAGGCAGCCCTCCCCAGGTCTCCCACGTGGAGCAGCCAAAAACCCTCAGCTCCTTCTCCCAGTTATCTCCTTTCTCTTCCCCAGCTGGTCCCCAAGGCCTCCAAGCATCACCTGGTAATGTTTATGGTGGGATTTTACCAAGACACAAGTGTATGTGGTTCCCAGCCCCACCCTTCCCCACATCCACTGTGAGCCTAGCTGTCCCAGGTTCTTGCTCTGGTCTGTCTACTGGTGGTGTTTTTGGCCCTGGGGCTACAGCAGGGCAGGGCTGGGGAGGAAGCCCCTTCTCTTTTAATGTGGAGGCCTTCAGCTGGGAGGGAGAAGCCCTGTTTTATGACCACTTCCACCTCCTTCTTGCCACAGGCTTACTCACCTCTGTCTTTGCACCTCATCAGGGGTTTTCTCTCCTGCGTGGCCAACTTAGGGATCTCCACCTTCAAGGCTAAGGGCCTAGTCAGTGAGGTGCTCCTCCCCCTCCCCAGTTACACCCTAACTGCACTGCCCTCATCCCTGTGGCACTGGGCCCCCAGGAGAGAGGCTAGCTCTTCCCACACCTGGAGGCCCTGTCCCAACTGGCTTTACCCCACACCTCAGCACCACCACCCATCAGCCCATCAGAGTCATGTTCTCTGGAGTCTCTTGAGTGTCCACATCTCCAGCCAAGTAGTCATAGTGGAAAAGGAACAGGGTACCCTGGGATATCTGTTTAAATGGCACCTGCCAGTCTCAGCCCACTGGAATTTCTGTTCCACAAGTTTTATTTGAGGCCACACCAAAAGCTTTACCTCTCCAGTGATCTCCCAGGGAAATTTTCTTCACAGAACTCTCTCTTCATCCACTCAGGAACTGGTCTCCCAAAGCATTATCTCTGGCTGACAAGGCAGGGTCTTTTCCCAGAAAAGGAAACCCTGGTGTCCTTCATTCCAGTCACCCACACACACCCTCCATTGGGATGGTTCTCTGTGCATCAAGCCCTCCAAATAAATTGAAGACAAAGAGAATGAAGCCAGGGTGGAAGCTCATGTTGTCCTCTGATCCCATCCCCATTACTCTGAGCAGCTGTGTGCTTACAGTTAAATTTCAGTTGGGCACAGGGTTCCATTGCTGTGTACAAACACCTGAAAATTTTCAGTCAGCTCCAACCAGTTTTGGTGGTTAAAAACCCAAGTCCTGAGTTAGAAATTTTGGCCTATAATTCTAGGACAGCTTAGAAACCACCCCCCACCCCATTAGCCTATCCCTGTCTCCACTGTCTCTGGTCTTCCAGAACCTACCAGGATCCCTGAGGGTGCATAATGAGATCTTTAGGGTCCATAGTCCACCCTCACGCTCCTATGGGGAGGATTTTAGTTCAACCTTCTCACCTGGACACTTTACCCCATGTCATTCTGAGCCAATGGATCAGGGTGCTCTTCAGAGAAGAGAGGATGACATGGAGCAAGGAGAATGTCCTGAGGCTGAGGCATTCCTAGTGAGAGAAGAGAATGAGCCATGAGGTCTGGAGTTGGAGCCCTGCCTGGTTCAGCCTCAGCCCCCTCTGCTGACCTCTCCCCTCCTGTATAAAGCTGAGGCCCAAGGAGCCACAGGAGGGAATCCCTGAGGCCAACTGAGGGACAGACAGAGGAGTATTTTAGTGCAACCCATGAAGGAGCCCAGGTAGGAAGCAAGCAGCCATCCCAGGGCCATGGGAGTCAAGGTCAATGAACCTCTGCCAAAAAGGGCCAAGGGGATGTGCTGGGCTCAGACCACAGAGGCTAAACCTGAGAGCAGAGAGAGAAGAGCCAGTTTTCACGTGTCCAGAGAGAAAATTCCCAGACACTCCTCTGGCTTACTCTGACCATCTTAATCCAGTGTTCCACCACCCTGGCACTGGCCCTCAGGCTGTGTTCCCTGAGGCAAAAGCTGATGACACAGCTGGTTGCACTGTGAACCTGGGTGGTGGTGGCACAAACAGAAGATGCCCTGTGATCCTCAGCCTTTCTGTTCTGCTAGGCCCAGAAGGATCTCAGGAATTCTGAGGGCATCATCTTCTTGAGGAAGCTCCTAAATAGGAATATAGTGTCACAGACACAGGGCAGTCCAACTCAGAGTCCACAGTCACGACACCAAGTGTTTTGGAAGAGTAAGGATCTTATCCACTGGCTATGGAAATCTAAACTCTTACAACTGCTTTTGAAAATTGTGGGCATCATATGGTAAATGTATACAAGCCAAATGCCCACCAACAGACACATGCAAAAGCATTGTGACATGTTTATTTTATAGAGTAAAATGCAACAAAGATAATACACTCACTTCTTAACCACAAGCAAAAACATGGGTGAATCTCAGAAATAATGTTGAGCAAAAGAAGTGAGACAAAAATGATTGTAGCAAGCTGTAGGTTTTCAGTTCATAGAAAACCACTAGTCACATTAAATTTTATATTTTTGGACATGAATGCACAGTTCACAAAGCTTAAGAAAAGCAAGTGATTACTGTAAGTTTTGAGTGATGTGGTTTGTGAACATGAAAGTTGTGCTCAGGGAAGAATTTCTTGCTTTTTTCAGTTGAATTTACATTCTGTTTCCTGTCATTAATGGTAGTGCCAATGCTGTTCACTCTCTGTCATTAGTTAAACTGCAAAAAGAATGAAGTGGTTTGAGAAAACTAGATAGTTGTGGTATAAACTGTGAACTATGTTTGCTATAAATCAAACCAACAAAAGATTATTAATTACATTGTAAGTGTCTTAATATAGCCACTAGGAACCATTCTGACTTCAGTTCATTTCTCCTCATTTTATGTTTCTCCAAAGCATTCATTGTCTAATATGAAAGAACATCAAAAGCTGTATGGAAAGGTGGAATTAAAACATAGAAATAAAAAAGCATACACACACACACACACACACACACACACACACACACACACACATATATATACATATAAACTATATTTTTCAACATAAGCTTCATCAAGCTCAAAACACATTTGAAATTAATGATGCCAGCCACTTAATCCAACCCTAAGAACTGGAAATTTATCCATGTCAATGCAGTCTTTTTTACATTCTTAAATTAAGACAAATGAATGCCTTGTATAGATTTTTTTTCATAGTTAGGAGGAAAAAAATCAGAAGGAGCCAATTAAGGACTGTAAGGTGGGCGCCTACTAATTTCTCATTGAAATTCTTGCAAAATTTCTCTTGTTTGATGAGAGGAATGAGTGGGAGCATTCTCGGGAAGGAGAATGACTCTGGTGAAGATTTCCTGGAGATTTTCTGTGAAGTATTGGCTAACTTTCTCAAAACACTCTTATAAGAGGTACTTGTTATTGTTCTTTGCCTCTCTAGAAAGTTAAAAAGCAAAATGCCTTGCACATCCCACAAAAACTGTTCTCATGAATTCCACTCTGGACTGGTCTGATTTGCTTTGCTTGGCCCATTTCCACCTCTTGGTAGCTATTTAATAGATTGTATTTTGTCTTTAGGGTCATACTGGTAAACCAGGTTTCATCTGCCGAAAGTGTTCTTCAAGAAACACTTCAGGATCTTGATCCTACTTGTGTACAGTTTCCACTGAAGCTCTGGTCTTGTCTGCAGCTGATCTGGGTGCAAGGGTTTGGATACCCATCAAATGGAAGGTTTGCTCAACTTAAATTTTTCAGCCAGAATTTTGCAACCTGAATCAGTTCAGATGTCTGTGCTGTTGGCTAATGTTTCTGCCATTTATCTTCAGTCCTCATCAATTAGAACACAAATAAGATAAATTTTTTCTCACAAATGGATGTGCGTGGTCTTCCACTGTGGATTTCATCCTCAGCATGGCCTTGTTCTTACGTAAAATAAAATTCTGATTTCAGACAGTTTACTTATTTTCATTTTGCTTTTCAAAACCATTCATTACCCAATATGAGAGGACTTTTATAACTTTTAGTAAAGCATCAATGATTTCATTATTCTTCCACCCAAGCATCAACAGAAATTACTGATTCCCCTGGGTCATTGCTCTCATAATATTTTCCCAAAGCATCAATAATTTTGCTATTCTTCCTCTCAGGCATCAAAATAAATTATGTTTTCCTTCAATTTTAGCAGAATTTATGTTGCTCTGATAAGGGCTGTTTCTAAATTGATATCCTTGTAGATCCTATTCAGATACATTATAGAAAATTAATATATGTTTATTTTGGTGCAAAAATAAAATTCATGCAAAGTTTTTTCATAATATGCATTTTCCATGAACTTTATGAAGTCTCTTCCTATATTCTATGTCAAGGATGTATTGTACATTTTGTTCTGTTGCTACTGGAATGTGTGCTCTCTGAAAGCAAGTGAGCTCTTGTTTGACTCACTGACTCATCCGCTGGTACGTAATCTGGCACTTACATAGGTTCACCACAGGTTTATGTTGTGGAACTTAAAAGAAATATGAATATAAAGTTATGTTATCCATTCAAAAAGACAGTGAGAAGCTGTGCACAGTGGCTCAGGCCAAAAATTCCAGCGCTTTGATTTCACCTGAGGTCAGTTCAAGACCTGCCTGGTCAACATGGTGAAACACTGTTTCTACTAAAAATACAAAAATTAGCCAGGTGTGGTAGTACATGTCTATAGTCCCAGCAACTTGAGCAGGGAGGGGATGTTGAGAAAGGAGAATTGCTTGAACCCAGGAGGCAGAGGCTGCATTAGGCTGAGATCATGCCATTAATTGCAGTCCAGCCTGGGTGACAGTAAATCTCTGTCCAAAAAACAAAACAAAAAAAGAAAATGAGGGAATAAAAATGGGTAATATGCATTAAAAAGTAACACTGTATTTCAGGAATGCCAATTCAGAGCACAGTGTAGCCTATTCAACAACTGTCACTCTTTGTACAACCTAGCAAATAAACACTTACATCTGTTCACTTTTTTGGGTCTTCATTTTTCTTGTAAGAGCTCCCATCTATACGTAAATAAAATATTAATGCTTTTTAATATAACTTTTCTTTTTAAAAGACAGAGTCTCATTCTGCTGCTTAGGCTGGAGTGCAGTGACAATATCATTGGTGGCCCTTGTTGCTGGGGCCATGAGAGTGTGAGCCAGCCCATGAGGCATCTGCTTGATGGGTCCTAGAACTGGGGGAGCAGTGCCCTGGCTGGAAGAAATGCACATGGGAGCTGTAAGGATGCAAGCTGATGGTAGCTGCAAGCTGTTTGGCTTGCATAGTAGTTTCCTGGCCTTGAGATGAAGCCCAGCTTCTATTCCAAAAGTACACAGTAGGTGCTCCATGAACCCTTGGGTGGGAACATATGGGACAGTCATGGGATGGGAAAGAATGGGAGTGTGTGTGGCTGCAGCACTGGGGACTCAACTAAGGGCTTTTGGTTCCCTGAGGTTTTGGTCCTCTTCTATGGAGTTGGGTAGATGGAAGGAAGCACTTGTTACATGGCCACCACTACCTGGCAGGCATTTGGTGGCCCATTTAAATCCTCCTGAAAAGATTTTTGGTCAGGGTGTGGTGGCTCATGACTGTAATTACACTTTGGGAGGACAAAGCAGGCAGATAATGAGGTCAAGAGATCAAGACCACTCTGGCTGACATGGTGAATATCCATCTCTACTAAAAATATAAAAATTAGCTGGGCATGGTGGCACAGGCCTGTAGTCCCAGCTACTCAGGAGGCTAAGGCAAAAGAATCAATTGAAGTCGGGAGGTAGAAGTTTCCACTGCACTCCAGTCTGGCAACAGAGCAAGATTTTGTCTCAAAAAAAAATTGTGGAAGGACACTGCAGAAGAAGCAGCAGTGGCAGAAACAGCAGACATGGTGACAGAGCTATCATGTAAGAGACAAAGGTATGGTGGCAACAGCAGCCTGAGAGAGGGATCTGCCTTTAACAGGAAGTGACCTAATTCCCCAGGCTGGCCACTTCCCAGTGCCTACTCCCCTTTGCAGGCCAGGCCTTTGCACTCTTACATCTCCCTCTGGATCTTCCTGCCCAGCCCAGCTTCAGCCTCTTCATGTGTTGGGCCCAAGTCACAGGCTGTCCTAGGATCACTCCTCTCTGCTCTTGGCTATCAGCTGTGCCTAGTCTTGTGAGGCTCCAGCAAAGGTACCTTCAGGGGAGAGATGGAGAGAGAAGGCCTTCCAGAAAGACACAAGGAGGCCATAAGGAATGTGGGTCCACATGTACCCCTGGGCCCTTTGGGAGTGGCTAAGGGAATCCAGGCCCATGTCTCCATCCTCTGGGACCACTCAAGTGTGGAGTCTGTACTCTCACATGGAAGATCTCTGACTGAGGGTGGGAAGAAACTTCTCAGCCAGAAGACCCTCTTTCCCAATTTCCACACCCTGCCCCTTGCCCCTCAGTCTCAGGCTTCCCCACCCTGAGGCTACAGGGTCCCACCTCAGGCCCACCTTAGGTTTGACAACATCTAGGCCAGAAAGCAGAAGCTGGCACAGTGAGGGGTGCTGGGAATAACTTCTTCTCTGACCACCACCCCCTGCTTCTGGCTTGAGATGGGGGAGAAGAAAGCTGGGGGGATTCACTAGCCTTCATAGAGCACCCATGGAGGGAGAGAAGCAGCCTGTGCTGTCTGCACTGGTGCAGGCAGGCTCTGTGGCTTAAACCTGTAGGCCTAGCACTTTGGGAAGTTGAGCAGGAAGGATACCTTGAGTCCAGGAGTTCAACACCAGTCTGGACAACACAGCAAAAGCCCATCTCTACATATATGCATACCTGCATACATACATACATGCATACAGAAAGAGGGAGGAGAGTTGGATTGGAGAGTGAAACTGTGAGCAGGGTGGCCTGTAGGTTCCAAACTCACTGGAGTCTTTATGGCTCTGGGATTTTACCCAGATTCTGCAGTGGTCCTCAAGTGATGGAGTCTCAGCTACCCCTTCTGTAAAATGAGAAGTGTGAGGTTTGGAAGGCAAATTCACCATGGAGGACTCAGAGGAGATTCTTTGGTTCTTGAAGGTGACATAGTTGGATTTTGGGAGCCTGGGATATGCCAACACAGAACAGCAGTCCCAGCAGTGAAAGCACATAGACTAGCCTGGAAAAATGTCCTGGATGGAGACTGGGGGTGTTTCAGGAATAACTAAGCTGTTAGGGATCTGCAGAGCCTCAAATAAAAAACCAGATTTCACAGAAGAAAATGCCCCATCCCATATGGGAGGTAGAGCTGAGTCTGCAGCTCCCCAGGCTCTATCCCCTCTAGTTTTGGGAGGTCCCAGTCTATCCCTGGCCACATACACAGCAGCAGGTTTGGGAGCTGGAGTTTTCCTGAAGCCCCAGTGCCTGAATATCACCAACCCTGTCTCTCAGATGACCTAGCCCTCTGAAAAAGTTTATTTCCTTCTTGAAGCCTCAGCATCACAACTTTTGTGCTCCCTGTGTGCTAGCAGGATTGGAGAAATAATAATAAATACAATGCTATAATTTTTCCAGTGGTTACTCAACACCAGCCCTGTGGAGAGAAATCATGAATGTAATCCCAATGTATTACTCCCCTATGCAGTGCCAGAAACAGAGTGGGCCCACAACCCTATCACTGAATCCTCAGAGCCATCCAGTTGGAATGTGAGAGTAGGGACTACTTACCCGACTTGGTAACAAGAAAATGGCTGATCAGAGAGAGAAGGCAATTTTGCCAAGAATGCACAGCTGGTGGCTGAATGTGGATAGAGAACACATGGGCTGTTGTCTCCCATTCCCAGCTCAGCCTGGCTGGGGCCATAGAAGGAAGATGTTGATCATTATTCTGTGACCAGCCATGCATTGGAAGAGTGTCTGAGTTATTTATGGGGCATGTCTAGACTGTGCATATTACAGGACCAGCACCTGGGAAGGCTTGGGGTCTCTGAGGTTAAGGCAGGAAGTTCCTGTTTCAAGAATTCAGAAGTAGACAGGGTTAGAGAGGAGGTTTGTTAGTTCATTCACTGCAGGCTGCTCAAGCTTGTTAGGCCCTGGAAGGTGCTGTGTGGGATTATTCAAGAACAGCAAGGCTCTCAGTTGATGCAGGACTGAAGGACAGTCACATGATGCATAAGGTGTTGACTCAGTGTCCTAGCAGTAAGGAGAGTAAACAGGAGTCCAGGTCAAAGATGAGGTGGGGACAGGCATAATGAGATTACAGACATGAACCACCATGCCAAGCCCAGGGTCATTTTTATAACTACAGCTGCATAGTATTTCATTTCATAGAGGTTCTATGTTGCAGTGTGCTCTTTCTCAGACAAAAGCCCTAGGAGAAATGACTAATTCGACTTCTAACAGTACAGATCACTTGTGCTTTCAACTGCTTTGTAGTTTATAAACATGGAATTATAGAGTATGGATTATTTTTTCTGTAGATTTTAAATTCTATACTTAATTAAATTATCTGTTTTATTGCATATTGTTGTGACACATTAATTAAATTGGTGATTAAATTCCATTATTTCACCATCAAACAATTAATCCAATCATTCTACTTCAAATACACACGTGAATGGTATTAATTTTGGAGTTATTAAAAATAAGAACTGTGTGTAAATTATACAATAACTTATGAACAGATTTCTATTGGATATCCACCCAACCAAATCATTGGGTCATACGTTTACATATGTTAAGCTTTGAAAAACAGTGCAAGTTTTCAAAAACAGCACAAATTTTTACATCCCAGTGCATACAATGTTTGTCTTATTCACGTCATTATTTACTATTCATATTTTTTTCTAATATTTATTTTAAACTTTTAGTTCATTTGTGACTTTATTTGAATATTCTTGGTTTCTAATGGGTTTGCTATCTTTTCACCTGTTTATCAGTCATTGCATCTTCTGTTGATTTTACTCATTTGCTTCTATTGTTTTCCATTATTTCCTTATCAATTAGTAAAAGTTATTTATATATACTGCATCCATGACTTATTTTATAATTGTTTGTGTGTGTGTGTGTGTGTATGTGTCTCATTTTTATTGTCTATTCATTGGTCATCTAGGTATCCTCGATAAGAATAACCCCTTAAGTTTAATATAATTAAAATTCCTATTACCTTTGTTATAGTGAAGTGTTAGTTTTTCTGATGAAAAGATATTTTGCTATTGTAAAAATTGAGAGGTCTTATTTCTTTGTTTTATTCTAAGAAAAATTCTTTTTATTGGTGTAAAAATACATAAAATTTGCCATTGAATCCATTTTAATTGTACTATTCAATAACATTGAGTACATTCACAATGCTGTGTATTGTTACCTCTATCCATTTCCAATTTTCAAAACTTTTTATAATCCAAACCGATGCTGTGTTCATTAAGTAACATTTTTCAGTTTCACCCTCCTTTTAGCCATTCATAATCCTTGTTCTACTTTCTCTCTCTATTATTGAACTTTCTATTCTTAGTATGTACCTCATATTAGTGAAATCATCCAATAGTTATTCTTTTGTATTTGGCTTATTTTACATGGTATAATGTCTTCAAGGTTCATCTGTGTTGTAGCATGTATCAGCATTACATTTTATTTTTTTGAGACAGAGTCTCATTCTGTCCCCCAGGCTGGAGTGCACAGCAGTGCAATCATGAGTCACTGCTGCCTCAACCTCCCCAGGCTCAGGTGATTCTTCTGACTCAGGTGTTCTTCCCTTATGGCTGGAACTATAGGCACATATCATAAAGCTCAGCAAATTTTGGTATTTTTTGAAGAGATGGGATTTTGCTATGCTGCCCAGGCTGGTATCAATCTCCTAGGCTCAAGATATCCTCTCATCTTGGCCTCCCAACATGCTGCAAAACTGTGGGGGTCAGGCACATCTGCTGGGGGGCTTCTGACCAGCAGAGAGCCTCAGCCCCACTCAAATGTTCTCAACCTGAAAGAGGGAGTGTGTGGAAGAAAAGACAGATAGAAAGTGGGGTCTGGAGGACTGCCAGGCAATACTAGGACAGAAAGTGCCAAAGCAGCAAGTTTATTTGTGCAAACCACAGGATATATACCTTTCAGTGCTTGAGGAGTGACATACATTTCAGTGTATCTTGAAATAAAATTAAGAACAAAAATCACAAGGAAAGTGGTACAGAAAGTATGACTCTTAATCATAGGGTGTACAGCAAAGGGACAACAAAGTTTGCAAAAAAAAAAGGGGGTCATAAATCTAAACATATGCTTATCTAAAATAAGTCAAGCAAGCAAGTGAGATTGTTAAAAAGGTACAGCTGGACGTTTCCAAATGTCATTCTAACCTTGCCTATTCATATAGGATCATATGCAAACAATATGATTGAATTAGCAGAGGTAAACAAAGTCATACAGTTATTGTGCAGAGAAGGAACTAGGAGGCACACAATGTCTAACCATACAATGTCTCATTAGATAACAAGGCCTGAGCTCAGCCATTCTGTTGCAAATGTCAGAGGCAGAAATAAATGATTAAAGAATCAGTGCAACCAGACTTCCTCTTTCCCCTTAGCTCAACAGCCTCCAGGAGAGGAGAAACATGTATGGGCTCAAGCTCAAGATGGCGAGGGTCCTGTCAAGGGCCCTTTGCAGAAGCGATCCCCACAGGGAACTATAAGAACAATCCACCATGCCCATTAGCATTGCATTTGTTTTAAGACTAAATAATATTTCATTGTTTGTATATACCATATTTTCTCTATCTCTTAAAAAATCTGGGTCTGCTTCCACATTTTGTACTGTAAATTATGTTTCTATATAGATTGATGTGAAAGTATCAGCTGAAGTCCCTGCTTTCAATAATTTTGGATAGACATCTGTAGTGGAATTACTGAAACATATTATAATTCTATTTAGAACTTTCTGACAGATTGCCAAACCATTTTCTAGTCAGTAAACCATTTGATATTCTCACCAGCAATCTGCCAGAGTTCCACTTCCTCCACATCCTAGCCCAAACTTGTTATTTTTTACTTTTGTTTTTTATAGTCACTATAATAGTTATAAATAGGGATCTTGTGGTTTGGATTTGTGTTTCTGTAATGACTGGTGATGCTGAGCATTTTCCCACATACTTATTGACCCAATGTAGATTCAAGTCCTCCACCTTTTTATAAATGCTGTTGCTGATTTGCCTTTTTGTTAAGTTTTAGGAGTTCTTTATATGTTCTGTTAATACCTTATGTACCTAATTAGGTACATGACTTGCAAATTATTTCTCCCATCCAACAGTGGTCTTTTTACCTCTTTTTCTTTTTTTTGGTATAAAAATGTTTCACACTTTGATTAAGTCCATTTTATCTTTTTTTTATTTTGATGCCTGCGATTTTGTCATCAACTGTTACGAAACCATCAACAAATTTAATGTACAAAGATTTTTGCTTATGCGTCTTTTCTAAGAGTTTTAGAAAAGATTATTACATTAAGCCCAAAAAGCAATAATAGTTATCTTTTCTGCTTCTGTCCCTCTTCCCATCTTCTACCCTCAAATGGACACAGTGTCTGTTGTTGTCTTCTTTGCATTAATAAGTTCTCATTTAATTTTCACTTACATGTGTGAACATGCAAGATTTGATTTTCTGTTCTTGTGTTAGTTTGCTAAAGATAATTGTTTCCAGCTTCATCCATGTTTCAACAAAAGAAATAACTGCATGCCTTTTTGTGACTGCATAGTTTTTCATGGTGTATGTGTACCACATTTTCTTTATCCACAGTGTCATTGAGGGGGCTTAGTTTGATCATGTCTTTGCTATTGTGAGTAGTGCTGCAAGAAACATTTGCATGAATTGTCTTTATGATAGAATAATTTACATTACTCTGGGTATACACACAGTAATGGGATTGCTAGCAGAACTATCAAATAGCAGTTCTGCTTTCAGTGCTCTGAGAAATCACCAAACTGCTTCACAATGGTTGAACTAATTTACACTTCCACCAACAGTGTGTAAGTGTTCCCTTTTCTCCACAACCTCACCAGCATTTAATTTTTGACTCTTTAATTATAGCCATTCTGACTGGCATAAGATGATATCTCATTGTGGTTTTGATGTTCATTTGTCTAATAATCAGTGATGCTGAGCTTTGCTTCACATGCTTGTTGGCTGCATGTATGCCTTCTTTTGAGAATTGTCTGTTCATGTCCTTTGCCCACTTTCTAATGCAATTATTTATTTTTATTTTGTAAATTTAAATTTCTTATGGATCCTGGATATTATATCTTTGTCAATCCACAGTTTGAAAATATTGTCTTCCATTCTGGAGGTTGTCTCTTTATTCTGTTGATACTTATTTTTCTACAAAAAATCTCTTAAGTTTAACTACATCCACCTGTCAAATTTTGTTTTTCTTGCTATTGATTTTGGTGTTTTTGCTCTGAAATATTTGCCCATTCCTGTGCCCAGAATAGTATTGCCTGGGTTATCTTCCAGAGTTTTCAAAGTTTTAGGCTTTATAACTAAATCACAAGCATTCTTATAGAGCAATAATAGACAAACAGAGAGCCAAATCATGAGCAAACTCCCATTCACAATTGCTACAAAGAGAATAAAATGCCTAGGAATTAACAAGGGATGTGAAGGATCTATTCAAGGAGAACTAAAAACCACTACTCAAGGAATAAGAAATGACGCAAACAGATGGCAAAACATTCCATGTTCATGGTTGAGAATAATTAATATCATGAAAATGGCCATACTGACCAAAGTAATTTATAGATTTAATGCTATCCCCATCAAGCTAACAATGACTTTCTTCACAGAATTGGAAAAAAAAACACCTTAAACTTTAAGTAGAACCAACAAAGAGCCTGCAGAGCCAAGAAAATCCTAAGCAAAAATAAAAAAGCAGAAGGCATCATGCTACCTGACTTCAAACTATATCACAATACTACTGTAATCAAAACAGCAGGGTACTGGTATCAAAACAGAGATATCAACCAATTGAACAGAACAGAGGCCTTAGAAAAAACGCCACACAACTACAACCATCTGATCTTTGACAAACTTGACTAAAACGAGCAATGCAGAAAGGATTCTCTATTTAATAAATGATGTTGAAAAGACTGGCTAGCCATATACAGAAAGATGAAACTGGATAACTTACTTACTCCTTGCGCACCTTAAATTAATTTTAGATGGATTAAAGATTTAAACAGAGGGCCTAAAATCATAAAAACTCTGGAAGAAAACCTACATGATACCATTCAGCACATCGACATGTGCAAGAACTTCATGACTGAAACACCAAAAGCAATGGCATCAAAAGTCAAAAGAGACATATGAAATCTAATTAAACTTAGGATCTTCTGCACAGCAATAGGAACTATCAATAGAGTGAACCAGCAACCAACAGAATCAAAGAAAACTTTTTGCAATCCGTCCATCTGAAAAGGGGCTGATATCCAGAACCTACAAAAAACTTAAATAAAGTTACAAGAAAAAAAACAACTTCATCTATAAGTGGGCAAAAAATGTGAATAGACACTTTCGAAAGAAGACATTTATGCATTCAAGAAACATTGAAAGAAAGATTATCATCACTGGTCATTAAAGAAATGCAAATCAAAACCACACTGAGATACCATCTCATGACAATTAGAATGGCGATCTGTACTGAGAAGATCCCATAAACCCCGAGGCAGGAGCAAAATGCCTCAGCCTATTTCCACATAAATAATGAAGAAAGTAATTAGAAATATGACCTGGGTAGTTATTAGTTATTCATATGTGATCTTAATTATTCATAGATGATCTTAATTCTTTTCTTTTTTTTTTTCCTTTTTTTAACTGCATTTTAGGTTTTGGGGTACATGTGAAGAACATGCAAGATAGTTGCGTAGGTACACATGTGGCAGTGTGATTTGCTGCCATCCTCCCCTTCACCTATATCTGGCATTTCTCCCCATGCTATCTCTCCCCAACCCCCTACCTCCCACTGTCCCTCCCCTACTCCTCCCAACAGATCCCAGTGTGTAGTGCTCCCCTCCCTGTGTCCATGTGTTCTTATTGTTCAACACCTGCCTATGAGTGAGAGCATGTGGTATTTCATTTTCTGTTCTTGTGTCAGTTTGCTGAGAATGATGGTCTCCAGGTTCATCCATGTCACTAAAAAGGACATAAACTCATCATTTTTGATTGCTGCATAATAGTCCATGGTGTATGTGTGCCACATTTTTCCTGTCCAGTCCATCATTGATGGGCATTTGGGTTGTTTCTAGGTCTTTGCTATTGTAAACAGTGCTGCAATGAGCATTTGTGTGCATGTGTCCTCATAGTAGAAAGATTTATAGTTCTTTGGATATATATCCAGGAATGGAATTGCCAGATCAAATGGAATTTCTATATCTAGGTCCTTGAGGAATCACCGCACTGTCTTCTACAATTATTGAACTAATTTACACTCCCACCAGCAGTGTAAAAGTGTGTCTGTTTCTCCACATGCTGTCTAGCATCTGTTGTCTCCAGATTTTTTAATGATCAACATTCTAACTAGCATGAGATGGTATCTCAATGTAGTTTTGATTTCCATTTCTTTAATGATCAGTGATGATGGGCACTTTTTCATATGTTTGTTGGCTTCATGTATGTCTTCTTATGTAAAGTGTCTGTTATATTTTTTGCCCACTTTTGAATAGGCTGAATTTGTTTTCTTGTAAATCTGTTTTAGTTTTTTGTAGATTCTGGATATCAGCCCTTCGTTAGATGGGTAGACTGCAATTTTTTTTCCATGCTGTTGGTTGCCAATTCACTCTAATGACTGTTTCTTTTGCCATGCAGAAGCTGCGGAATTTGATGAGGTCCCATTTGTCAATTTTGGATTTTGTTGTCAATGCGTTGCGTGTTTTGGTCATAAAGTTCTTGCCTACTTCAATGTCCTGAATGGTTTTGCCTAGATTTTCTTCTAGGGTTTTTATGGTGCCAGGCCTTATGTTTAAGTCTTTATCCATCTGGAGTTAATTTTAATGTAAGGTGTCAGGAAAGGGTCCAGTTTTTTCTTTCTGCACATAGCCAGCCAGTTTTCCCAACACCATTTATTAAACAAAAAATATTTTCCCCATTGCTTGTTTTTGTCAGGTTTATCAAAGATCGTATGGTTGTAGATATCTTGTTTTGCCTCTGAGGCCTCTGTTCTGTTCCATTGGCCTATATCTTTGTTTTGATGCCAGTACCATGCTGTTTTGATTACTGTAGCCTTGTATTATAGTTTGAAGTCTGGTCATGTGGTGCCTCTTGCTGTGTTTGTTTTACTTAGCATTGACTTGGCTATGTGGGCTCTCTTTTGGTTCCATATGAAGTTCAAGGTGGTTTTTTTCAGTTCTGTGAAGAAGGTCATTGGTAGCTTGATGGGGATCGCATTGAATCTGTAAATTACCTTAGGCAGTATGGCCATTTTCACAATATTGATTCTTCCTAACCATGAACATGGAATGTTTCTCCATCTGTTTGTGTTCTCTCTTATTTCGTTGAGCAGTGCTTTCTAGTTCTCCTTGAAGAGGTCCTTTACATTCCTTGTTAGTTATATTCCTAGGTATTTTATTTTCTTTGTAGCAACTGTGAATGGCAGTTCGTTCTTGATTTGGCTCTCTTTCAGTCTGTTATTGGTATATAGGAATGCTTGTGATTTTTTCACATTGATTTTGTATCCTGAGACTTGGCTAAAGTTGCTTATCAGTTTCAGGAGGTTTTGGACTGAGACAATGGGGTCTTCTAGATATACTATTATGTCATCTGCAAGTAGAGACAATTTGGCTTCTTCCTTTCCTATTTGAATACCCTTTATTTATTTTTCTTTCCTGATTGCTCTGGCTAGAACTTCCAGTACTATTTTGAATAGGAGTGGAGACAGAGTGCAACCTTGTCTACTGCCAGATTTCAAAGGGAATGCTTCCATTCCTTTTTCATTCTGTATGATATTGGCTGTTGGTTTGTCATAAATAGCTTTTATTATTTTTATATACATTCTGTTAATACCTAGTTTATTGAGGGTTTTTAGCATCAAACGCTGTTGGATTTTTTCAAAGGCCTTCTCTGCATCAATTGAGATAATCATGTGGTTTTTGTCTTTGGTTCTGTTTATGTGAGGAATTACATTTGTAGACTTGCATAGGTTGAACCAGCCTTGCATTCCCAGGATAAATCGTACTTGTTCATTGTGGATAAGCTTTTTGATGTGCTGTGGCAATCAGCTTGCCAGTATTTTATTGAAGATATTTGCATCTATGGTCATCCTAAATATTGGCCTGAAGTTTTCTTTTCTTGTTAAGTCTCTTCCGAGTTTTGGTATCAGAATGATTTTGGTTTCATAAAATAATTTGAGAAGGATTCCCTCTTTTTGGATTATTTTAAATAGTTTCAGAAGAAATGGTAATAGTTCCTTTTTGTGTTTCTGATAGAATTCGGCTGTGAACCCATCTGGACCTGGGCTTCTCCTGTGTGGTAGAATCTTAATTGCTGCCTCAACTTCACATCTTGTTATTGGTCTATTCAGGGTTTTGACTTCTTCCTGGTTTAAGCTTGGGATGATGCAAGTGTCCATGAATTTATCCATTTTTTCCAGGTTTACCAGTTTATGTGCATGGAGTTTTTTGTAATATTCTCTAATAATGGTTTGAATTTCTGTGGAATCTGTGGTGATTTCCCCTTTATCATTTTTATTGCATCTATTTTGTTATTTGCTCTTTTCTTTTTTATTAATCTGGCTAATGGTCTGCCTATTTTGTTGATCTTTTTGAAGAACCAGCTCCTGGATTTACTAATTTTTTGAAGGGATTTTGTGTCTCTGTCTTCTTCAGTTCTGCTCTGATCTTAGTTATTTCTTGACTTCTGCAAGATTTTGAGTTTTTTTGATCTTTCTCCTCTAGATCTTTCAATTTTGACAATAGGGTTTCGATTTTGGATCTCTCCTTTCTTCTCATGTGGGCACGTATTACTATATATTTTCCTCCAGAGACTGCTTTAAATATGTCCCAGAGATTCTGGTATGTTGTGTCTTCATTCTACTTGGTTTCCAAGAACTTCTTTATTTCTGCCTTCATTTCATTGTTTATCCAGTCAACACTCAAGAGCCAGTTGTTCAGTTTCCATGAAGCTGTGTGGTTTGGAGTTAGTTCTTGAAATCTGAGTTCTAACCTCATTGCACTGTGTTCTGTTTGTTATAATTTCCATTCTTTTGTATTTGCTGAGGAGTGATTTACTTCCAATTATGTGGTCAATTTTAGAGTAGGTGTGATGCACTGAGAAGAATGTATATTTTGTAAATTTAGGGTGGAGAGTTCTATAAATGTCTATCAGGTTTGCTTGTTCCAGGTCTGAATTCAAGTCTTGAATATCCTTGTTAATTTTCTGTCTGGTTGAACTGTCTAATATTGACAGTGGAGTGTTAAAGTCTCCCACTATTATTGTGTGGGAGTCTAAGTCTCTTTGTAAGTCATTAAGAAGTTGCCTTATATATCTGGGTGCTCCTGTGTTAGGTCCGTATATATTTAAGATCATTAGCTTTTCTTGTTGCATTGATCCTTTCACCATATGTAATGTCCTTCTATGTCTCTTTTGATCTTTGTTGCTTTAAATTCTATTTTATCAGAGGTGAGAATTGCAACTCCTGCTTTTTTTTGCTTTCCATTTGCTTGATGAATCTTCCTCCATCCTTTTATGTTGAGTGTTTGTGTATCCTTGCATGTGAGATGGGTTTCCTGGATACAGCACATCGATGGGTTTTGGCTTTTTATCCAATTTGACAGTGTGTGTCTTTTGATTGGTGCATTTAGCCCATTGACATTTAGGGTTAATATTGTTATGTGTGAATTTGATACTGCCATTTTGATCCTAGATGTCTGTTTTCCCTGTTAGTTGATGCAGATTCTTTATTTTGTTGATGCTCTTTAGCATTTGGTATGTTTTTGGAGTGGCT
Organism: Saguinus imperator; assembly: GCA_004024885.1. Lineage (NCBI taxonomy): Eukaryota > Metazoa > Chordata > Mammalia > Primates > Cebidae > Saguinus > Saguinus imperator. The sequence continues at coordinate 36,873 of PVHO010004442.1, forward strand.
GGTACTAATTGTTCCTTTCTATGTATAGTGCCTCTTTCAGGAGCTCTTGTAAAGTGGGCCTGGTGGTGACAAAATCTCTGAGTACTTCCTTGTTGGCAAATGATTTTATTTCTTCTTCATTTATGAAGCTTAGTTTGGCTGGATATAAAATTCTGGGTTGAAAGTTCTTTTCTTTAAGGATGTTGAATATTGGCCCCCACTCTCTTCTGGCTTGTAGGGTTTCTGCCAAGAGATCTTCTGTGAGTCTGATGGGCTTCCCTTTGTGGGTAACCTGACCTTTCTCTCTGGATGCCCTTAACATTTTCTCCTTCATTTCAACTCTGGTGAATCTGACAATTATGTGTTGTGGGGTTGCTCTTCTTGAGGAATATCTTTGTGGTGTTCTCTGTATTTCCTGGACTTGAATATTGGCCTGCCTTGCTATGTTGGGGAAGTTTTGTTGGATAATATCCTGAAGAGTATTTTCCAGCTTGGAGTCATTCTCTTCGTCACATTCAGGTACACCTATCAAATGTAGATTAGGTCTTTTCACATAGTCCCATATTTCTTGGAGACTCTGTTCATTCCTTTTGTACTTTTTTTTCTATGCTTGCCTTCTCATTTTATTTCATTGCATTGATCTTCGACCTCTGATATCCTTTTTTCTTCTTGGTCAGTTCGGCTGTTGAAACTTGTGCATGCTTCACAAAGTTCTTATGTTTTGTTTTTCAGCTCCACCAATTCACTTATATTTGTCTCTATGTTGTGCTTTTTTGTTATCATTTTGTCAAATCTTTTTCATGGTTCTTACTTTCTTTGCATTGAGTTAGAACATGTTCTTTTAGCTCACAGAAGTTTCTCATTACCCACCTTCTGAAGTCTGATTTTGTCATATCATCACACTCATTCTCCATCCAGCTTTGTTCCCTTGCTTGTGAGGAGTTGTAATCCCTTGTAGGAGGAGAGGTGTTCTTGTTTCAGATGTTTTCCTCCTTTTTCTGCTGGTTTCTTCCTATCTTTGTGAATTTATCTACCTGTCATCTTTTTAGTTGCTGATTTTCAGATTCGGTCTCTGAGTAAACGTCCAGATTGTTGATCATTAAGTTATGTCTGTTTTTTAGTTTTTCTTCTAACAGTCTGGCTTTTCTGTTGTAGAATTTCTCAGGCCCAATCCAGGCCCTGCTTGCCTGGGGATCACCTGCAGCAGCTAAAGAACAGTAAGGGTTGCTACTAGTTTCTTCTTCTTCTATCTTTGCCCCAAAATGATGCCCACCAAATGTTAGTCTCATCAGCCCTTTGCAAGGTGACTCTTTGGATATACATTGGTCAGGAAGCTGCTTGAAGAGACAGTCTGTCCTTTATAGAAGCTCAAGTGCTGAGTTGTGAGCTACATTGTTCATTCAGAGCTACTAGGCAGGTACGTTTAAGTCTGCTGCAGCAGAACTTCTAAATTCATGTTTTTTTCCAGGTGCTCTGTCCTGAGGATTTAGGACTTTATTTATGAGTTTCCATTGTGCTGCTCTTCTTTTTTCTTTCAGGGCTGCTTTGCCCAACAAGGAGGCAGCCTAGTCACTGTCTGCCTGCAGAGGCTTTGCTGAGCTGTTTTGAGCTCTGCCCTGCTGCCCTGTGAACTTCATTGCAGTCCTGTTTATATGGGTGTGGTTAGACTGCCTCAGCAATGGCAGCCTGCCTCTGTAATGGTGGACACTCTCTGTTATGGTGGGTTGCCTCGGCAACAGCAGACTGCCTCAGCAATGGTGGACTACCTCCATAGGGGTGGAGTGCCTCGGTATTGGTGGATGCTCCTCTCCCACTGAGCTGCACTGTCCCAGGTTCAGCTGTGCTTGCCATGAAGCTCTCAACCCAGACCATTTCCAATTGCTGTTTTATTTTTGTTTTTGTGGGGGTGAGACTTGCCAAGCCAGATTACCTTGCTCCCTGTCTCAGAGGTTTTTTTTTTAAGTTGAATGTTTGACTATTTTACAAGTGTTCCAGTTGCCTGCTGTAAATGTGCTGGAATCTGTGTGATTTTCTGTGTGGTGACCCACTGCACCAGCTGAAACAATGGTGCTGAGATTTGTGGTGCTTTTCTGCCTGGGAATCCCTGGTCTGGGTTCCTGTTTGAGTTTCCTGTATAATCAGATGAATGGGCGAATCTGCCTTTCCAGAGCTCCAATTGCCAGCTTAAAAGGGCAACCAGACCAGTGTGTTTTCTACAGAGAACCACCATGCAGGGGCACTGGCAAAACAGCAATACCAGCCAAAACAGCCATGCTTGCCACCTGTGGGGCTCCACTGCCTCGGAATCTCCTGGTCTGTAGGCAATCAATAAAGATCCGTCTGGAAATGTGGCATCCACTCACTCTCTGTGGTTTCACTGGGTGCTGCAATCCTGAGCTGTTCCTAAATGGCTATCTTGCTTCACCCCTCAATTCTTTTATTAATGCCTATCAGGTGGGAAGTATAAAACTGGGGTGACATTGTGAAATGAATGACACTAAGCCAAGATGCTTTAAGATTTCCATCACACCTCCTAAGGGATGCTGGAGGGTGCCTCGGCTGTGAGGCAGGGCCAGTGCTATGAAAGCACCTGCTGTTTAGCCAGCTAGGAAAGGAAATGTCCAAAATGGCTGAGACATCGCCTTCCTGGAGAAGTTTAGAAAAACTCTTCTTCTCCAAGTTCTTGTGGTAAGACCTGACAACTGCCAGGGAGTCCTGCAAACATCTGGGGGCTTAACTGTTTTGTGTGATACTGTGCATAAGTGGTCACATTTCATGTCCACTCTTATGTTCTACTTCTGCACCTGGTTCCTTTGGTTTTAGAAAAGATGATCAGTAATAGTAATATAAATTTTAATGTTTTCTTTCTTTCTTGGTAAGTATGAAAAAGATGCTGATGAATTATGCTTTTTACCTCACTTCGGGTGTCAGAAATTCCTAAGCCCCTACCTCAATGACTCATGATGTACTTGACCCTATCACTGCCATGCACTATCTACACTGCCCCCAGTCACCAAACAACAAATCCACTCCCTACCTACCCTGACCCCATATTTGCAACTCAAAACTGAGAGTGTCCTGGCATTTGGGGCCACTGCTGGACCCCAAGTTTTAGGTAGCAGTGGACCCCTGGGCCCAAACTCTCTTTTCTCTATCTCTGTGTCTTGTGTCATTTATTTCTACAATTTCTTGTCTCTGCACCAGCTGGGAGCAGCTCACAGAATTCTATAGGGATGGAACATACAGCAATAATTTAAAAATCAAAAGACAACAGATGCTGGAGAGAATGTGGAGAAATAAAAACAATTTTACATTGTTGATGGGAGTGTAAATTTGTTCAACCATTGTGGAAGACAGTGTGGTGATTCCTCAAGGGTTTAGAAATAGAAATGTTATTTGACCCAGCAATCCCCTTACTGGGTATATATCCAAAAAGTATAAATTATTCTATTGTAAAGACACATGTGCACATATGTTTACTGTGACACTGTTCACAATAGCAAGGACTTTGAACCAATCCAAATAACTGAATGATAGACTAGATAAAGAAAATGTGGCTCACATATTTTCTTTATATACACCACAGAATACTATGCAACCATGAAACAGATGATTTCATTTCCTTTGCAGGGACATGGATGAAACTGAAAACCATCATTCTAAGCAAACTGACACAAGAACAGAAAACCAAACACTGCATGTTCTCATTCCTTAGTGTGTGTTGAACAATGAGAACACATGGATACAGGGAGGGGATCATCACATGCCAGAGCCTGGTGGGTGAGAGGTTAGGGGAAGAATAGCAGGGGATCAAGGGATTGGGGAGGTATAGCACTAGGAGAAATACCTAAGATGGATGCAGCAAACCACCACCATAGCACGTGTAAACCTATGTAACAAACCTGCCTGACCTGCACAGGTGCAACATAACATAAAGTATAATATAAAAAAATTAAGTGTTTAATCCATCTTGAGTTGATTTTTCAATCTTCTGTATGTGGCTAGCCAGTTATCCCTGCACCATTTATTAAATAGGGAATCTTTTTTCCTTTGCTTGTTTTTGTCACTTTCGTTAATGATCAGATGGCCATAGGTGCAGAGACATATTTCTGGGCTCCCTATTCTGTTCCACATGTCTGTGTGCCATTTTGGTTGCTGTAGCCCTGTAGTATAGTTTGAGTCATGTAACATGATGCCTCCAGCTATTCAGGCTTTTTTTTGGTTTGATAAGAATTTTTTTTTTTTGAGACGGAGTTTCGCTCTTGTTACCCAGGCTGGAGTGCAATGGCGCGATCTCGGCTCACCGCAACCTCCGCCTCCTGGGTTCAGGCAATTCTCCTGCCTCAGCCTCCTGAGCAGCTGGAATTACAGGCACGTGCCACCATGCCCAGCTGATTTTTTGTATTTTTAGGAGAGATGGGGTTTCACCATGTTGACCAGGATGGTCTTGATCTCTTGACCTCATGATCCACCCGGATAAGAATTTTAAAATAGATTTTCCTAGCATTGTGTGAAATGTCTTTGGTAATTTGATAAACATAGCATTGTATCTGTAAATCCCTTTGTGCAGTGTAGCCATTTTAGTAACATTGATTTTTCCTATCCATGAGCACGGAATGATTTTCCATTTGTTTCTATCATCTCTGATTTCCTTGAGCAGCGTTTTGCAATTCTCATAAAAGAGCTTTTTTACCTCCCTGGTCAGCTGTATTCCTAGATATTTTATTTTGTGTCAATTGTAAATGGGATGACATTTCTGATTTGGCTGCTGGTGTGGCTATTGCTGGAAGAGAAATGCTAGTAATTTTTGCACATTCATTTATGTAATCTACACTACATGACTAAAACATGTATTTTATTTGTAGTCATGTTTAATTTACTAGTGCCCAGAAGAAAAAAGAATGTATTTCACAAGTAAAAGCACTAGTTATTAATCCCTATATCTAGTCTTCTTTTAGAAAGAGTCCTCAAATAATTGAATAAGAAGCAAAAGTAACATGCACTTTTTTTTTGTATATTTTATACTATTTACCCATCAGGTTCCAATTTTTATTTTAAAACTCTTGCCATTCTAAAGATCTATTCCCCATGCTCCCCGCAGACTCTCACTGCCAAAACCTTAGATATATAAGTCTTTTAATTTTAGTCTCTGACTCCAGAATAACATCTCTGAAACAACCTGGGGTCTGAAGAGCCTAGCCACACTGAAGGGTAGAACGCAGGCCAGGCTGGCTCTTCCACCTGCTGATTTTAGAGCACCAGTGCCTTGAGTGAACATAGGCAGTAAGAAGAAAGCTGTGCCAGCAGGTCTTGGGTGAGACCCAGCACTCTGCTGGATTCAGGTCTATCCTGGGGCAATCCTAGTTATGATGACCACAGGGATGTTTATGCCACTCCACATCACTTTCATTTGGTTCAGAACACACACACGCACAAATACACACACAGAGTGATGACATTTGTTTGAGAGAAAGTAAGGAAAGAAATGGAAGAAGAGTTTCTGCCTGGTAATCCAGAAAATTCTCCTGGATCTTGTACAAGACCAACAGGGTAGTTTCTGAATGAGTCAGCGAAAACCACAGTGTTACTGGGCTTGAGGTTTCCCCTAAAGTAAAAAAAGCTTAGATTTCAACACTCAAGTCTTTTCAAATATCTGTAAAGCCTTCCCAAGAACAATGGCTACAAATCCACCCAGATTGTGTGGACTACAATATTATTCAATGGAGAGACACCAAAAAAATGCACTGGAATCAAAAAATGAAAACAAACCAAACAAACAAAACAAATCAAATGAGCTAAAAAAGAAACCAAGAATCAATTCTGGCAAAAAACAGAAATATGCGATTTTTCAGATAGAGACTTCACAATAGCTGGTTCCCACCTGGTCCAGGGTGCCAGAGCCTACAGCCGGTGTCTCTCCCGAGAGCCCACTGGCACCCACTGTGTGTTCTCCCATTCACACCATGGGCTTTCTAAGATGGTCCCTCTCTGGGGATTTCCGAGGTGGGGTGGAGCCCCTGCTAGGCCTCTGGCCTCTCTGATTCTGCATCCTCCCCCTACCTGGCAGGAAACTTTTCCAAGGGCTGAGTCTGGATTTTATAAACTTAGTGAAGATGGCTGAGGGGTGGATGTCGGAAGGTGTGACGCTGTTGTTCCTGTCCCAGTAGTGTTCACATGTGTCCAGGGTGGCCATTCAGGTCATGGTTTCTCTCTCCACCCCAGGTGTGTGGAGATGGGAGATAAACCAGTCAATGCCCTTGCACTCTTCCTCTTCTATCCACTTCTTATATCAACCAGTGGACCAAGGAATACTGCAGGCAAGTCGGCAGTTACATGATGGCCACAAAGGTGGGATGGCTCAGTGCGGTAAGGTTCCAACTAGGTCTGACTGCTTCCTTCTGCGAGAGTCACATTTGGCCTGCAGGGTGGATCCAGTAGACCAGATACCGGCCATTGGCTTCTGGGTAAACAGGTCAGTCAACCACAGTGGGAAGCGAGCAACATGAAGTTGACTTGGCTGTCGGTTTTCTGTCTGGAAGACCAGAAACCAGGGCCTAAGGTCTCAGGCCTGAGGACTTGGGTCGAAGGCCCACCGGATGTTGGTGGCCTTGGACTTAACTCTCAACTTGAGATTTCTAAGGTAGACAAGTTAACTCCGGTCACCAGCACTACCACCTGCATTCACTAGGTGTCGATATTTTACTATGTCGTTTCTTCATCTCCAATTTCTTGAATAGTATTTTTAGTTGCTCTTTTTTGTTTTTCCTTTTTCTTGCATTTTAGGTTTTGGGGTACATGTGCAGAACATGCAAGATAGTTGCATAGGTACACACATGGTAGCGTGATTTTCTGTCTTCCTCCCCTTCACCCACATCTGGCATTTATTTCCCTGTTATCTCTCCCCAGCTTCCCCACCCGCTGTCCCTTCCCTATTCCCCCAATAGACCCAGTGTGTAGTGATTCCCTCCCTGTGTTCATGTGTTCTCACTGTTCACCACCCATCTATGTGTGAGAACATGCAGTATTTCATTTTCTGTTGTTGTGTCAGTTTGCTGAGAATGATGTTCTCCTGATTCATCCATATCCCTACAAAGGACACTAACTCATCGTTTTTGATTGCTGCATAATATTCCATTGTGTATATTTGCCACATTTTTCCAGTCCAGTCTATCATTAATGGGCATTTGCGTTGGTTCCAGGTCTTTGCTATTGTAAACAGTACTGCAATGAACATTCGTGTGCATGTGTACTTATAGTAGAATGATTTATAGTCCTTTGGATATATGCCCAGTAATGGGATTGCTGGGTCAAATGAAATTTCTATTTCTAGGTCGTTGAGGAATCGCCACACTGTCTTCCACAATGGTTGAACTAATTTACACTCTGACCAGCAGTGTAAAAATGTTTCTATTTCTCCACATCCTCTCCAGCATCTGTTGTCTCCAGATTTTTTAATGATCCCCATTCTAACTGGTGTGAGATGGTATCTCAATGTAGTTTTAATTTGAATTTCTCTAATGGCCAGTGATGATTAGCATTTTTTCATATGTTTGTTGGCCTCATGCATGTCTTCTTTTGTAAAGTGTCTGTTTATATTCTTTGCCCATTTTTGGATGGGGTTGTTTGTTTTTTTCTTGTAAATCTGTTTGAGTTTTTGTAAATTCTGGATATCAGTCCTTTGTCAGATGGGTAAACTGCAAATTTTTTTTCCCATTCTGTTGATTGCCGATTCACCCTAATGACTGTTTATTTTGTCGTGCAGAAGCTGTGGGGTTTGATTAGGTCCCATTTGTCTATTTTGGCTTTTGTTGCCAATGCTTTTGGTGTTTTGGTCATGAAGCCCTTGCCTACTCCTATGTCCTGAATGGTTTTGCCTAGATTCTCTTCTAGGGTTTTTATGGTGCCAGGTCTTATGTTTAAGTCTTTAATCCATCTGGAGTTAATTTTAGTGTAAGGTGTCAGGAAGGGGTTCAGTTTCTGCTTTCTGCACATGGTGAGCCAGTTTTCCCAACAGCATTTATTAAACAGGGTGTCCTTTCCCCGTTGCTTGTTTTTGTCAGGTTTATCAAAGCTTGTATTGTAGTAGGTATGTTGTGATGCCTCCAATGCCTCTGTTCTGTTCCATTGGCCTATATCTCTGTTTTGGTGCCAGTACCATGCTGTTTTGATTACTGTGGCCTTGTAGTATAGTTTGAAGTCCAGTAGTGTTATGCCTCCTGCTGTGTTCTTTTTGCTTAGAATTGACTTGGCTATGTGGGCTCTCTTTTGGTTCCATATGAAGTTTAAGGTGTTTTTTTTCCAGTTCTGTGAAGAAGGTCATCAGTAGCTTGATGGGGATAGTGTTGAGTATGTAAATTACTTTGGGCAGTATGACCATTTTCACGACATTGATTCTTTCTAACCACGAACATGGAATGTTTCTCCATCTTTTTGTGTCCTCTCTTATTTTGTTGAGCAATGGTTTGTAGTTCTCCTTGAAGAGGTTCTTTATGTTCCTTGTTAGTCGTATTCCTAGGTATTTTATTCTCTTCGTAGCAATTGTGAATGGCAGTTCATTCTTGATTTGGCTCTCTTTCAGTCTGTTATTGGTGTATAGGAATGCTTGTGATTTTTGTACATTAATTTTGTATCCTGACACTTTGCTGAAGTTGCTTATTAGTTTCAGGAGTTTTTGGGTGGAGATGATGAGATCTTCTAGATATACAATCATGTCATCTGCAAATAGAGACAGTTTGACTTCCTCCTTTTGTATTTGAACACACTTTATTTCTTTTTCTTGCCTGATTGCTCTGGCTAGGGCTTCCAGTACTATATTGAATATGAGTGGTGAGAAAGGGCATCCTAGTCTAGTGCCAGATTTCAAAGAAAATGCTTCCAGTTTTTGCCCATGCAGTATGATATTGGCTGTTGATTTGTCATAAATAGCTTTTATTATTTTGAGATATGTTCCATCAATACCGAGTTAATTGAGGGTTTTTAGCATAAAGAGCTAACAAAGAAACTTTGTTGAAATTAACTACAATTAATTTTAACCTTAATTAACTTTTACATTAAAAAATGTAAAACTCCTGCTAGTGTGTGTATTATTAGTGCTGTTTCTTTCTATTAGTTTATTTGTATTATTGGTTATTATTATTGTAGTGGTTTTTGTTGTTTAGTTATTTACCTTGAAATGGAGTGTTGCACTATCACCCAGACTGCAGTGCAGTGGTGCAACATTTTCTCACTGCTAGTGCCCAGCTAACTGTCTAATTAATTAGTTAATTAATTAACTTTTTATTAGATATGGAGTCTTGATGTGTTGCCAGGGCTGGTCTCAAACTCCTGGTCTCAAGCAGTTCTCCCACCCCAGACTCCCAATTGTTTAGAATATAGGTGTTAGTCACCATGCCCTTCCCTCTTTCTTTCTTTTTTCTTTTTCTTTTCTTTCTTTTTCTGCTCTTTTTCTTTCTCTGTCTTTCTTTCTCTCTCTCCCTCCATCCCTCCCTTCCTCGCTTCCTTCCTTTTTTTCTTTCTTTACATTCTTTTATTCTTTTCTTTCTTTTTTTGTCCCTTGTCTTCCAGGCAGAGATGTCTGTGTCCAAATCAACCTGATGCTGCTCACTTTCCCCATGTGGTCGACTGAACGGCTAATCCAGAAGCCAGCGGCAGGTATCTGGTCTACCAGTTTCACCCTACTGGCCAAATGTAGCACTCCCGGATGAAAGCCATCAGACCCAGCTGGAACTTTATCATACCAAGCCATCCCACCTTTGAGGCCATCATCTAACTCTGCCAACTCATCCTCGGTTTCCTGGTAGTCTGCTGGTTGACCCAGGCAGCAGAGAGTGGAGGAAGGGTGCAAGGGTGACAACTGGCTCCTCTCCCATCACCAAACACCTGGAGAGAAGAGAGGAGCTGTGACCCAAATTATCACCCTGAGCATGCATGAACACTACTTGGACAGAGACTGCAGGGGCACACCTTTAGACACCAGTCACTCTGCAGTCTCAAACTCCCAGGATCAAGTTTGAGACCAACCTGGGAAACATAGTGAAATATTGTCTTTACTAAAAATCTGTCACTGACACCTCCAGGATTATTGGATATTGTGAGTACAATTTGGGAGCCCAAGGTAAGCAAATCACTAGAGTTCAGAAGTTTGAGCCCAGCCTGTGTAGCAGGCTTCAGTGCATTGGCCTAAGCACAACTTACCACAGCCTCCACCTCCCAAGCCAAGCAATCCTCCCACCTCAATCTCTGAGGGAACAGGGACTACAGGTGCATGCCATCACAGCTAGCTAACTTTTTAATTGATTAATTTTTATAGTAGAGACAGACTCTCTCTGTGTTGTCAGGGCTGGCCTCAAACACCTGGCCTCAGGTAGTTCTCTCACCAAAGCCTCCCAAAATGTTGGTATTATAGGCGTTAGTTGATTAGCCAAGATGAGCTGCCCTGTTTTATTTTCTTACTTTATTTATTTTTCTTTCTGTCTTCTTTCTTCTTCCTTCCTTTCTTTTCTTTCTCTCTGTTTCTCTTTTTATTCTTTACTTTTTCTTTCTTTATTCCCTTTCTCTCTTTCTTCCTTTTTTCTTTCACTTCTCATTCTCCATCTTTGTTTTCTTTTTCTTATTTTTATTTTTTAAATGCATTTAAGTTTTGGGGTACATGTGAAGAACATGCAAGATAGTTGCATAGGTACATATGTGGCAGTGTGATTTGCTGCCTTCCTCCCCTTCACCTATATCTGGCATTTCTTCTCATGCTATCTCTCCCAAACTCCCCCCATCCACTGTCCCTCCCCATTCCCCCCAACAGACCCCAGTGTGTAGTACTCCCCTCCCTGTTTTCATGTGTTCTCTTTGTTCAACACCCACCTGTGAGTGAGAACATGTGGTATCTTATTTTCTGTTCTTGTGTCAGTTTGCTGAGAATGACGGTCTCCAGGGTCATCCATGTCCCTACAAAACACATGAACACAATGCTTTTGATTGCTGCATAATATTCCATGGTGCATATGTGCCACATTTTCCAGATATTTCTCTTCATAGCCTATACTCCCATTCTCTCTGGAATGTCCAAACAGACCTCTTAGAAAAAACATGTTTCTAACTCGGTGCATCTAAACATAAATTCAACCTTCTTAGTTGAATGAACACAAACCAGGGCAATTTGAAAGAAATGTTTGTTTTGTGCTTTAGATACAGTCTTACTGCTGTTTCATATATGCTGAGATTTGGCTGAAAATGTATATTTTTAAATTCTTTACAAAAAGGATTTTGAAACTGCCACATAGACACATCAGTTTAACTCTGTAAGTTTAATACGGACACTAACAACTATCCTGTTAGATATCTCCGTTTTCATTTTAGAACCAGATACTTCTCATTACAGCAGATACTCCCATTGACTCTGGAATGTCCAAACGCAGCTTCTAGAGAAAACGTGTTTCTAATTCACTGAATATAAACATGGACTCAACTCCCGTAGTTGAACGAATATGCAGCAGAGCGGTTTGACAGAAACTTTTTTTTTTTGAGATGGAGTTTCACTCTTGTTACCCAGGCTGGAGTGCAATGGCGCCATCTCGGCTCACTGCAACCTCCGCCTCCTGGGTTCAGGCAATTCTCCTGCCTCAGCCTCCTGAATAGCTGGGATTACAGGCACGTACCACCATGCCCAGCTAATTTTTTGTATTTTTAGTAGAGACGGGGTTTCACCGTGTTGACCAGGATGGTCTCGATCTCTCGACCTCGTGATCCACCTGCCTCGGCCTCCCAAAGTGCTGGGATTACAGGCGTGAGCCACCGCGCCCGGCCTGTTTTGTGTTTTAAACACAGTCTTAATGCTATTACTTATGTGCTGGGATTTTGCTGGAAATATTTGTTGTTATATTCTCTACAGAAATGGTTTCAAAGCTGACACATACACACATCAGTTTAACCCTGTAAGTTGAATGAACACATCTACATCCATTCTGTTAGATAGCTCCGTTTTCACTTTAGAACCAGATATTTTTTATTACTGCCTGTTCTCCCATTCACTCTGGAATTTCCAAGTGCAGCTCCAAGAAAAATGGTGTTTTTAATTTGCTCAATATAAACATAGATTAAACACTCTTAGCTGAACAAACACACAACAGAGCAGTTTGAAAGATACGTTTGTTTTGTGTTTTTAATGCAGTCTTACTTCTATTTCTTATATATGCTGGGATTTAAGTGGAAATGGCCATTTTTGGATTCTCCACAGAAAGGGTTTCCAAACTGCTGTATACACACATCAGTTAAAATCTGTCAGTTGAATCCACACAGTGACAACCATTCTGTTAGATAGCTCCGTTTTCGTTTTAAAACCAGATATTTTTCATTTCAGTGTATATTCCTATTCACTCTGGAAAGTCCAAAAAAACCTACCAGAAGAAACTTGTTTCAAACTCGCTGAATCTAAACACAGATTCAACACTTTTAGTTGAATAAAAACAGAGCAGAGCAGTTTTAAAAGTACATTTGTCTTGTGTTTTAGATGCATTCTTACTATTTCTTATATATGCTGGGATTTGACTGGAAATGTCAGTTTTTAGATTTTTTTATAGAAAGGGTTTCCAGACTGCTGCTTAAACACATCAGTTTAACTCTGTAAGTTGAATGGACACGGTGAAAACCATTCTGTTAGACCATTGTGTGTGTGTGTGTGTGTGTGTTTTTTTAGAACCAGATATTTCTCATTACAGCATATACTCCTATTCACTCTGGAATTTCCAAACGCAGCACGTAGAAGACACGTGTTTCTCACTCACTGAATCTAAACATATATTTAACTCTCTTAGTTGAAAAAACACACAGTATAGCAGTTTCAAAGACACAGTTTTTTTGTGTTTTGGACGCAGTCTTTCTGCTATTTTTTATATATGCTGGGATTTGGCTTGAAATGTCCCTTTTTAGATTTTTCACAGAAAGGGTTTCCAAACTGCTGCATAACCACATCAGTTTAACTCTGTAAGTTGAATGCACATATTTACAACCATTCTGTTAAATAGCTCCTTTATTGTTTTAGAACCAGATATTTCTCGTTACAGCATATACTCCGAATCACTCTGGACTTCCCAAACGCAGCTCCTAGAAGAATCGTGTTTCAAGTCACTGAATCTCAACATAGTTTCAATTCTTTTAGTTGAATAAACACATAGCACAAAAGTTTGAAAGATACATTTGTTTTGTGTTTTAGATGCAGTCTTACTGCTTTTTTCTAATCTATGCTGGGATTTGGCTGCAAATGTCCATTTTTAGATTCTCCACAGAAAGGGTTTTCAAACTCCGGCATACACACGAGTTCAACTTTGTAAGTTGAATGCACACATTGACAACCATTCTGTTAGATATCTCCACTTTCGTTTTAGAACCAGATATTTCTCATTACAAACTATAATCCCATTCACTCTGGAATGTCCGCATGCAGCTCCAGGAAGAAATGTTATTCTAACTCGCAGAATCTAAACATAGATTTAACTCTCTTCGTTGAATGAACAAACAGCAGAGCAGTTTGAAAAGTATGTTTGTCTTGTGTATTAGATTAAGTCTTACTGCTATTTCTTATATATGCTGGGATTTGGCTGAAAACATCCGTTTTTAGATTCTCCACAAAAAGGGTTTTCAACCTGCTGCATGCATATATCAGTTTAACTAATTAAGTTAACGGCACACATTGACCACCATTTTGTTAGATCGCTTTGTTTTCGTTTTAGAACCAGATATTTCTCATTACAGCATATACTCTCATTCATTCTGGAATGTCCAAATGCAGCTCCTAAAACAACCGTGTTTCTAACTCACTGATTCTAAACATAGATTCAGCACTCTTAGTTGAACAACCACACAGCAGAGCAGTTTGAAAAAAAGTTTGTTTTGAATTTTAGACTCAGTCTTATTGCTATTTCTTATATATGCTAGAATTTTTCTGGAAATGTCCATTTTGAGATTATCCACAGAGAGGGTTTCCAAACTGCTGCATACACAAATCAGTTTAACTCTGTAAGTTGAATGCACGTATTGACAACCATTCTGTTAGATAGCTCCATCTTCGTTTGAGAACCAGATATTTCTCGTTACAGTGTATACTCAAATTCACTCTGGAATGTCCTAATGCAATTCCTAGAATAAACGTGTTTCTAAGTCGGTTAATCTAAGCATAGATTCAACTCCCTTAGTTGAACAAAAGCACAGCAGAGTAGTTTGAAAGATAAGTTTGTTTTGTGTTTCAGACGCAGTTTACTGCTCTTTCTTATATATTCTGGGATCTGGCTGGAAATTTTGTTTTTAACGTTCTCTACAGAAGGAGGTTCCAAACTCCTGCATACACATAATAGTTTAACTCTGTAAGTTGAATGTACACATTGACAGCCATTCTGTTAGATAACTCCATTGTTGATATATAACCAAATATTTCTAAAAAGAGCATGTATGCCCATTCACTCTGGAATGTCCAACCACACCTTCTAGAAGAAAAGTGTTTCTAATCCCCTGAATCTAAACATAGTTTCAACTCTCTTAGTTGAATGAACACACAGCAGAGCAATTTGAAAAATACGTTTATTTTGTGCTTCAGATGCAGTCTTACTGCTATTTCTCATAGATGCTGGGATTTGGTTGGAAATGTTTGTTTCTAGATTCTCCACAGAAAGGATTTTCAAACTGCTGCATACACACATCAATTTTACTCTGTAAGTTGAATGCACACAGACAACCATTCTGTTAGATAGCTACGTTTTCATTTTAGAACCAGACATTTCTAATTACAGGATATACTCCCATTCACTCTGGAATGTCTAAACGCAGCTCATAGAAAAAACCTTTATCTAACTCGCTGAATCTAAACATAGATTCAACTCTCTTAGTTGAATGAACACACAACAGAGAAGTTTGAAAGTTATGTTTGTTTTGTTTTTCAGAGGCTGTCTTACTGCTGTTTATTATATGCTGGGAATTGGCTAAAAATGTCCGTTTTTAAATTCTCCACAGAAGAATGGGTTTCCAAACTGCTGCATACACACATCAGTTTAACTTCGTAAGTTGAATGCACACATTGACAACCATTCTGTTAGCTCCATTTTGGTTTTAGAACCAGATATTTCTCATTAAAGCATATACTCCCATTCATTATGGAATATTCAAATGCTTCTCCTAAAAGAAACGTGTTTCCAACTTGCTGAATCTAAACGTAGGTTCAAATATCTAAATTGAATGAACACACAGCAGAGCAGTTTGAAAGATATGTTTGTTTTGTGTTTTAGACACAGTGTTACTGCTATTTCTTATGTATGCTGGGATTTGGCTGGAAATGTCCTCTTTGAGATTCTCCACAGAAAGTGTTTCCAAACTGCTGCATACACACATTAGTTTTACCCTGTAAGTTGAATGCACACATTGACAACGAGTCTGTTAGATAGCTCCGTTTTTGTTTTAGAACCAGATATTTCTCATTACAGCATATAGTCCCATTCATTCTGGAATGTCCAAATGCAGCTCCTAGAAGAAACGTGCTTTTATCTAGCTGAATCTAAACCTAGATTCAACTCTCTTAGTTGAGCAAACACACAGCAGAGCACTTTGAAAGATACATTTGTATTGTGTTTTAGACACATTCTTAACTGCTATTTTTTTATATAAGTTGGGATTTGGCTGGAAATGCCCATTTTCAGATTATAAACAGAAAGAGTTTCTAAACTGCTACATACACATATCAGTTTAACTCTGTAAGTTGAATGCGCATATTGACAACCATTCTCTTATATAGCTCAATTTTCATTTTAGAACAAGATATGTCTCATTACAGCATATACTCCCATTCATTCTGGAATGTCTAAATGCATCTCTCAGAAAAAAACATATGTCTAACTCGCTGAATCTAAACATAGACTTAACTCTCTTAGTTGACCGAACACACAGCAGAACAGTTTGAAAGATACATTTGTTTTGTGTCTTAGATGCAATCTTACTGCTATTTCTTATATATGCTTTGATTTGAATGAAAATATTCGTTTTCAGATTCTCCACAGAAAGAGTTTTCAAACTGCTGCATAAACACATGAGTTTAACTCTGTAAGTTGAATGCACACCTTAACAACCATTCTGTTAGATAGTTCCATTTTCTATTTAGAACCAGATAATTTTCATTACAGCATATACTTTCATTCATTCTGGAATGTCCAAATGCAGCTTTAAGAAGAAATGTGTTTCTAACTCACTGAATCTAAACATAGATGTTACTCTCTTAGTTCAACGAACAGACAGCACAGCACTTGGAAAGATAAGTTTGTTTTCTGTTTTAGACACAGTCTTACTGCTATTTTTAAATATGCTGGGATTAGGCTGGAAATGTAGGTTTTGACATCCTCCACAGAAAGTGTTTCCAACCTGTCCCATACACACATAAGTTTAACTCTGTAACTTGATTGCACACATTCACAACCATTCTGTTAGATACCTCCATTTTCATTTGAGAACCAGATATTTCTTATTACAGCATATACTCCTATTCACTCTGGAATGTCCAAATGCAGCTCCTAGAAGAAACGTGTTTCTAATTCGTGGAGTCTAAACCTAGATTCAACTCTCTTAGTTGAACGAACACACAGCAGAGCAGTTTGAAAGATACATTTGTTTTGTGTTTTAGATGCAGTCTTATTGGTATTTCTTACATATGCTGGATTTTGGCTGATAATGTCCGTTTTGAGATTCTCCACAAAAAGGGTTTCCAAACTGCCTCATACACACATCAGTTTTGCTCTGTAAGTTGAACCCACACATTGACAAACATTCTGTTAAATAGCTCCGTTTTCGTTTTAGAATCATATATTTCTCATTACAGCTTATACTCCCATTCATTCTGGAATGTTTAAACGCAGCTCCTAGAAGAACGTGTTTCTACCTCGCTGAATCTATACATAGATTCAACTCTCTTAGTTGAAAGAACATATAGTAGAGCAGTTTGACAGATACCTTTCTTTTGTGTTTTAGAAGCAGTCTTACTGCTATTTCTTATATAGGTTGGTATTCAGCTGGAAATGTCCGTTTTGAGATTCTCCACAAACAGGGTTTTCCAACTGCTGCATACACACATCAGTTTTACTTTGTAAGTTGAATGCACATATTGACAACCATTCTGTTGGATAGCTCTGTTTTTGTTTTAGGACCAGATATTTCTCATTACAGCATATACTCCCATTCATTTTGGTATGTCCAAACGCAGCTTCTAGAAGAAACGTATTTTTAACTCTCTGAGTCTAAACATAGATTCAACACTCTTAGTTGAATGAACACACAGCAGAGCAGTTTAAAGATATGATTGTTTTGTGTTTTAGACGCAGTCTTCCTGCTATTTCTTATATATGCTATAATTTGGCTAAAAATGTCCGTTTTGAGATTCTCCACAGAAAGGGTTTCCAAAGTGCCACATACACACATGAGTTTAACTCTGTAAGTTGAATGCACACATTGACAACCATTCTGTTAGATAGCTCCGTTTTCGTTTTGGAACCAGATATTTTTTATTACAGCTTGTACTCCCATTCATTCTGGAATGTCCAAATGCAGCTCCCAGATGAAACGTGTTTCTAACTCGCTGAACCTAAACATAGATTCAACTCTGTTTGTTGAACCAACAGACAGCAAATGAGTTTGAAAGATACGTTTGTTTTATGTTTCAAACGCAGTCTTACTGATATTTCTTATATATGCTGAAATAGTATGTTTTGAGATTCTCCACGGAAAGGGTTTCCAAACTGCCATATACACACATAAGTTTAACTCTGTATGCACACACTGACAACCATTCTGTTAGATAGCTTCGTTTTCATTTTGGAATTAAATATTTTTCATTACAGCTTATACTCCCATTCATTCTGGAATGTCCAAATGCAGCTCCCAGAAGAAACATGTTTCTAACTCACGGAACCTAAACATAGATTCAGCTCTCTTAGTTGAACCAACAGACAGCAGATGACTTTGAAAGATATGTTTGTTTCATGTTTCAGATGCAGTCTTACTGATAGTTCTTATATATGCTGGGATTTGGCTGGAAATATGTTTTGAGATTCTCCACAGAAAGCATTTCCAAACTGCCATATACATACATCAGTTTAACTCTGTAGGTTGAATGCACACACTGACAACCATTTTGTTAGATAGCTTCGTTTTCATTTTGGAACCAGATAATTTTCATTACAGCCCACCTAGGACTCCAAAGGGCTTGGATGACAGGCATCGTTAGCCCCCGTCCAGGCTGACTTTATTTTTAAAAATCAAAGAGACTGATCTGGGTGCTCTGACTCACACCAGTAATCCTAGCTCTTTGGGAGGCCGAGGTGGGTGCATCACCTGAGGTCAGGAGTTTAAGGTCGGCCTTGCCATCATGGTGAAAACCCACCTCATTAAGAAGAAGAAGAAGAAGAAGAAGAAGAAGAAGAAGAAGAAGAAGAAGAAGAAGAAGAAGAAGAAGAAGAAGAAGAAATTAGAAAGATCAGTGTATACAATTGTGAAAATGAGGCGCTAGATAACTATGCCCTGCCAAGCATTTCTTGATGTGACAGCGTTTCTCTCTCCTCACCCAGGCTGCATTGCAATGGTGTGATATTGGCTCATTGCAACATCTGCCTTTTTGGTTCAAGTGACTGTCCTGCCTCAGCCTCCCAAGTAGTTGGGATTACAGGTGTCAACATCACCATGTCCAGCCAATTTTTTTTATTTTTACTTTAAAGTTACATTTATTGTTGTTTGATTTTTACAGAATAACAAAAAAAATATGAATTGCTTCACAAATTTGTGTGTCACCCTTGGGCAGGGGCTGAGCTAACCTCTGCATCATTCCAATTTCAGTGTATGTGCAGCCGAAGCAAGCACATGCCATGCCCAGCTCAGTTTTTTTTACTTATTCTATTTTTATTCTTTTTATAATGAACAGGTTGCACTATGTTGGTCGGAATAGTCTCGAACCTTTTACCTCATGATCTGCTCACCTTGGCCTTCCAGAGTGCTAGGATTACAGGTGTGAGCAACCGTGTCCACCTTAACTTTTGTTTTTGTTTCAAAGATGTGGTTTCTGCATGTTGGTTGGGCCAGTGTTGAACTCACAACCTCACCTGATCCACCCGCCTAGGTCTCCAAAGCACTTGGATTACAAGCGTCGTGAGCCCCCGTGCACAGCCGGCTTTTTTTAAAAAAAATCAGAGACTGGGCCGGGTGCTGTGACTCACGCCAGTAATCCTAGCACTTTGAAAGGCCACGGTGGGTGTATCACCTGAGCTCAGGAGGTCAAGGTCGGCCTGGCCATCATGGTGAAACCTCACCTCATTAAAAAAAACATATAAAAGAGAAGAAGAAGAAATCAGACAGATTAGTGTGTACAGTTGTGAAAACGAGGCGCTGGATAGATAACTCCTCCCCCACCCGACCTTTCCTGATGTGACAGTGTTTTCCTTTTGTCACTCAGGCTGGAGTGCAATGGTGTGATCTTGGCTCATCACAACATCTGCCTTTTTGGTTCAAGTGACTGTCCTGCCTCAGTCTCCCAAGTAGCTGGAAATACAGGTATCCACACAACCGTGTCTAGCCATTTTTTTTGTTTTTGTTTTTACTTTAAATTTACATTTCTCGTTGTTTGATTTTTACAGAACAACAACAGCAAAAAAATACTGAGCCCTTCACAAATTTTTATGTCATTGTTGCTCAGGGGCTGAGCTAACTGTCTCTGCATCATTCCAATTTCAGTGTATGTGCCACGAAGTGAGCACGTGCCATTCCCAGCTCAGATTTTTTACTTATTCTATTTTTATTCATTTTATAACGAGTGAGTTAAACTATGTTGGTTGGGCTAGTCTTGAACCTCCGACTTCATGATCCGCTCACCTCAGCCTTCCAGAATGCTAGGATTACATTTTTGAGCCATCGTGCCCACCTTAACTTTTGTTTTTGTGTCAAAGACGGGTTTTCTGCATGTTGGTCGGGCCAGTCTTGAACTCACAACCTCAGCAAATCTGCCTGCCTAGGTCTCCAAAGCACTTGGATTACAGAATTCCACAGCCCCCCTGCCTGGCCGACTTTATTTTTAAAAATCAGAGAGACTTGGCCAGGTTCTGTTACTCGTGCCAGTAATCTTAGCACTTTGGGAGGCTGAGGTGAATGGATCACCTGAGGTCAGCAGTTCAAGGTCGGCCTGGCTGTCATCTGCAAACCCCAATGCATCAAAAATAAATAAATAAATAAATAAATAAGAAGAAAGAAGAAGAAATCAGACAGATCAGTGTGTACAATTGTAAAAACGAGGCATTGGATAACTCCTCCCTGCCCTGCATTTCCTGATGCGACAGTGTTTCCCTCTTGTCACACAGGCTGGAGTGCAATGGTGTGATCTTGGCTCATTGCAATGTCTGCCTTCTTGGTTCAAGTGACTGTCCTGCCTCAGCCTCCCAAGCACTTAAATTACAGGTGTCATGAGCCCCCATGCCTGGCCGACTTTATTTTTAAAAATCAGAGAGAATGGACTGGTTGCTGTGACTCACGCCAGTAATTCTAGCACTTTGGAAGGCCGAGGTGGGTGGATCACCTGAGGTCAGGAGTTCAAAGTCGGCCTGGCCATTATGGTGAAACCCCATCTCATCAAAAGAAGAAGAAGAAGAAGAAGAAGAAGAAGAAGAAGAAGAAGAAGAAGAAGAAGAAGAAGAAGAAGAAGAAGAAAAAGAAGAAGAAGAAGAAGAAGAAATCGGACAGAGCAGTGTGTACAATTGTGAAAATGAGGTGCTGGATAATTTCCCAATGCCCTGCCTTTCCTGATGCGACAGTTTTCCTGCAGCTGGAGTGCAATGGTGCAATCTTGGCTCATGACAACATCTGCCTTTTTGGTTCAAGCAATTGTACTGCCTCAGCCTCCCAAGTAGCTGGGATTTTAGGTGTCCATACCACCATTTCCAGCCAATTTTTTTTAATTTGTACTTTAAATTTACATTTATTGTTCAATTTTTACAGAACAACAACAAAATACGGAGCACTTCACAAATTTGCATGTCACCCTTGTGCAGAGGCTGAGCTAACCGTCTCTGCATCATTCTAATTTCAGTGTATGTGCTACCAAAGAGAGCACATGCCATGCCCAGCTCAGTTTTTTACTTATTCTATTTTTTTTTTTGGAAGGAGCGAATTGCACTATGTTGGTCTGGCTAGTCTCGATCCTCTGATTTTATAATCTGCTCACCACAGCCTTCCACAGTGGTAGGATTACAGGTGTGAGCCACCATGCCCACCTTAACTTTTGTTTTTGTTTCAAAGACAGGGTTACCACATGTTGGTTGGGCCTGTCTTGAACACACAACCTCAGCTGATTCGCCCACCTAGGTCTCCAAAGTGCTTGGATTACAGGCATTGTGAGCCTCTGTACCAGGCCAACTTTATTTTAAAAAATCATAGAGACAGGGCTGGGTGCTGTGAATCCCTCCAGTAATAATAACACTTTGGGAGGCCCAGGTGGGTGGATCACCTGAGGTCAGGAGTTCAAAGTTGGCCTGGCTGTCCTGGTGAAATCCCACCTCATTAAAAAATTAAAAAAAGAAGAAATCAGACAGATCAGTGAGCACAACTGTGAAAACAAAGCACTGGATAACTCCTTCACACCCCGTGTTTTTTTTTATGACATGTTTTTCTCTTGTCACCTGGCTGGAGTGCAATGGTGCAATCTTTGCCCATTGCAACATCTGCCTCTTTGGTTCATGCAATTGTCCTGCCTCAACCTCCCAAGTAGCTGGGGTTGCAGGTTTCCACACCACCATCCAGCTAGCTTTTTTTTTATTTTGGTACTTCAAATCTACCTTTATTTGATTTTTACAAAACAACCACCACAACAAAAAAATGTGGAATGCTTCATACATTTGTGTGTCATCTTTGCACTGGGGCCATGCTGACCTTCTGTGCATCGTTCCAGTTTTAGTGTATGTGCTGCCAAAGTGAGCAAATGCCCTGTCTGGTTCAGTTTTTTATTTTTTCAGTTTTTATTTTTTTTTCTAGGGAGTGCATTGCACTATGTCATTCAGGCCAGACTCGAACCTCTAACCTCATGATCCAATAACCTCAGCCTTTCAAATTGCTGGCATTACAGGCCTGATCCACTGAGCCCAACCTAATTTGTGTTTTTGTTTTAAAGACGGGGTTTCACCATGTTGGCCAGGCTGGTCTCAAAACCACAACCTTGGGTGATCCGCCCACCTTGGTCTTCAAAGCAGTTGAATTACAGGCCTGAGCCACCATACCCAGCCAACTTTATTCTTAAAAATTCAGAGATACTGGACCAGGCACTATGTCTCATGCCAATAATCCTATCCCTTTCAGAGGCCAAGTGGGTAGATCACCTGAGGTCAGGAGTTTGAGGTCAGCCTGGCTATCCTGATTAAACCCCACCTCATTATAAAAGAGAAAAAGAAATCAGACAGATCAGTGTGTACAATTGTAAAAACGAGGTGCTGGATGACTCCCCTCCACCCTGCCTTTTTTTTATGACATAGTGTTTCCCTCATGTCACCCAGGCTGCTGTGCAATGGTGTGATCTTGGCCTATTGCAACATCTGCCACCTTGGTTCAAGCGATTTTCCTGTCTCAGCCTCCCAAGTAGCTGGGGTTGCAGGTGTCCAAACTACTACATTCAGCTAACTTTTTTTTACACTTCAAATTTATCTTTATTTGATTTTTACAAAACAACCATAATGACAAAAAAAAATACAGAATGATGCACATATTTGCTTGTCATCCGTGTGCAGAACCCATGCTGACCTTCTGTGTATCGTTTCAGTTTCAGTGTATGTGCTGCCAAAGTGAGCACATTCCATGTCTTGCTCAGTATTTTATTTTTTCTGTTTTTATGTTTTTTTCTAGGGAGCACGTTGCACTATGTGATTCAGGCCAGTTTCAAACCTCTGACCTCATGATCCACTCACCTCGGCCTTCCAAACTGCTATTATTACAGGCATGATCCACCGATCCTGACCTAATTTTTGTTTTTGTTTCAAAGACTGGGTTTCACCATGTTGGTCGGGCCAGTCTCAAACCTACAACCTCAGGTGATCTGCCCACCTTGGTCTCCAAAGTGCTTGGATTACAGGTGTGAGCCACTGTGCCTGCCCAACTTTATTGTTAAAAAAATCAGAGACTGGGCCAGGTGCTGTGACACATGCCAGCAATCCTAGCACTTGGGAGGCCGAGGTGGGTGGATCAACTGAGGTCATGAGTTTGAGGTCAGCCTGGCCATCCTGGTGAAAACCCACCTCATTTAAAAAAAAAAAGAAATCAAACAGATCAGTTTGTACAATTGTAAAAAGGTGGTGCTGGATAACTCCACCCCTCTCACTTTTTTTATGACATAGTGTTTCCCTTTTGTCACTTAGGCTGGAGTGCAACGGTGCAATCTTTGCTTTTTGTAACATCTGCCTTCTTTGCTCAAGCGATTGTTCTGCCTCAGCCTCTCAAGTAGCTGGGGTTGCAGGTGTCCACACCACCACATCCAGGTAACTTTTTGTTTTTTTTGTACTTCAAATCTATTTATATTTGACTTTTACCAAACAGCCACAACATCAAAAAAATACAGAACACTGCACACATTTGCATGTCATCCTTGCTCAGGGCCATGCTGACCTTCTGTGTATTGTTCCAATTTTAGTGTAGTTGCTGCTGAAGTGAGCACATGCCATACCTGGCTCAGGTTTTTATTTTTTCTGTTTTTATTTTTTCTAGAGTGAGCAGGTTGCTTTATGTTCTTTAGGCCAGTCTCGAACCTGTGACCTCATAATCAGCTCACCTCAGCCTTCCAAAGTGTGAGGATTACAGGCATCAGCCACCGAGCTTAACCTAATTTTTGTTTTTGCTTTAAAGACAGGGTTTTACCATGTTGGTCAGGCCAGTGTTCAACCTGAAACATTGGGTAATTCACTCACCTTGGTCTTCAAAGCAATTGGATTACAGGTGTGAGCCATGGTGCTTGGCCAACTTTATTGTTAAAAAAATAGAGAGACTGGCTGGGCGCTGTGACTCACACCAGGAATCCTAGTGCTTTGGTAGGCCGAGGTGGGTGGATCACCTGAGGTCAAGAGTTCGAGGTCAGCCTGAAAATTTTGGCGAAAACCCACCTCACTTATATATTAAAAAAAAAGAAATCAGACAGATCAGTGGATACAATTGTAAGAACGAAGTTCTGGATAAGTCTCCACCGCCCTGCCATTTTTTTATGGCATAGTGTTTCCCTCTTGTCACCCAGGCTAGAGTGCAATGGTGTGATCTTGGCTTATTGCAACATCTGCCTCCTTGGTTCAAGCAATTGTCCCACCTCATCCTCCCAAGTAGCTAGGGTTGCAGGTGTTCACACCACCATGTCCAGCTAACCTTTTTTTCTTTACTTCAAATGTATCTGTATTTGATTTTTGCAAACAACCATAACAACAAAAAAATATGGAACACTGCACACATTTGCATGTCATTCTTACGCTGTTGCCATGCTGACCTGTGTATCATTCCAATTTTAGTGTAGGTCCTCCTGAAGTGACCACATGCCATGCCAGACTCAGTTTTTTATTTTTTTTCTGTTTTTATTTATTTTATAGAAAGCCCGTTGCACTATGTCATTCAGGCCAGTCTCGAATCTTTGACCTCAGGATCCACTCACCTCAGGCTTCCAAAGTGCTAGAATTACAGACATGAGCCACCCAGCCCAACCTAATTTTTGTTTTTGCTTAAAAGACAAAGTTCACCATGTTGGTAGGGCCGGCCTCCAACCCAAAACCTCTTGTGATCTGCCCACATTGGTCTTCAAAGAGCTTGGATTACAGGCGTGAGCCACCGTGCCCAGCCAACTTTATTTTTTAAAAAATCTGACCGACTGGGCCAGGCACTGGGGCTCACGCAAGCATTCCTAGGGCTTTGGGAGGCTGAGGTGGGTGGATCACCTGAGGTCACGAGTTTGAGGTCAGCCTGGCCATTTTGTTGAAAACCAACCTCACTTATTTAAAAAAAAAAAAAAGAAATTGGACAGATCAGTGGGTACAATTGTAAAAACGAGGTGCTAGATAACTCCCCACCCACCCCACCTTTTTTTATGGCATAGTGTTTCCCTCTTGTCACCCAGACTGGTGTGCAATGGTGATATCTTGGCTTACTGCAACAACTGTCCCCTTAGTTCAAGTGATTGTCCTGCCTCAGCCTCCAAAGTAGCTAGAGTTGTAGGTGTCCACACCATGACATCCAGGTAACTTTTTGGTTTTCTGTACTTCAACCTTTTTGGTTTCTTTGTACCTCAAATCTATCTATATTTGAATTTTACAAATCAAGCACAACAACAAAAATTACAGAATGCAGGCCAGGCACGGTGGCTCATGCCTATACTCCTAGCACTTTGGGACACTCAGGCAGGTGGATCACGAGGTCAAGAGATCGAGTCCATCTTGGTCAACAAGCTGAAACCCCGTCTCTACTAAAATTACAAAAATTAGCTGGGCACGGTGGTGCACACCTGTAGTTTCAGCTACTCAGGAGGCTGAGGCAGCAGAATTACTTGAAACCAGGAGGCAGAGGTTGTGGTGAGCCCAGATCGTGCATTTGCACTCCAGTCTGGGTAAAAACAGTGAAACTCTGACCCTCCCCAAAAAATACAGAATGCTGCACACATTTGCATGTCGTCCTTGCGCAGGGGCCATGCTGACCTTCTGTGTATCCTTTCAATTTTGGTGTAGGTGCTGCCGAAGTGAGCACATGCCATGCCTGGCTCAGTTTTTTATTTTTGCTGTTTTTTCTTTTCTTTATAGGGAGTAAGTTGCACTATGTCTTTAAGACCAATCTCGAACCTCTGACCTCATGATCCGCTCACCTGGGACTTCAAAAGTGCTAGGATTACACAGTTAAGATGCCAAGTCCAAACTAATTTTTGTCTTTTCTTTTAAAGACAGTGTTTCACCATGTTGGTCTGGCTGGTCTCAAACTTGCAACCTCAGCTGACGTGCCCACCTTGGTCTCCAAAGCACTTGGATTACAGTCCTGAGCCACTATGCCTGGCCAACTTTACTCTTAAAGAATCAGAAAGACTGGGCCAGGCACTGTGACTCATGCCAGCAATCCTAGCAGTGTGGGAGGCCAAGGTGGGAGGATCACCTGAGGACACGGGTTTGAGGTCAGCCTGTCCAACATGGTGAAAACCCACTGCATTAAAACAAAGAAAAAAAGAAATTAGACAGATCAGTGTGTACAATTGTAAAAATGAGGTGCTGGAAAACTCCTCATTGCCCCACCATTTTTTATGACATAGTGTTTTTCTATTGTCACCCAGGCTGGAGGCCTCATTGCAATCTTGGTTCATTGCAACATCTGTCTCCTTGGTTCAATCGATTGTCCTGCCTCAGGTCCCAAGTAGCTGGGGTTGCAGGTGTCCATACCACCATGTCCAGCTAACTTTTCGTTTTTTTGTACCTCAAATCTATCTATATTTGATTTTCACAAATCAAGCACAACAACAACAAAAAATTGGAATGCTGCACACATTTGCATGTCGTCCTTGTGCAGGGGCTATGCTGACTTTCCGTTAATCATTTCAATTTTAGTGTAGGTGCTGCCGAAGTGAGCCCATGCCATGACTGGCTCAGTTTATTTTTCCGTTTTTTTTTTTTTATGGGGAGCAGGATGCACTGTGTCATTCAATCCAGTCTGGAACCTCTGACCTTATAATCCGCTCACCTCAGACTTCCAAAGATCTTGGATTATAGGCGTGAGCTTCTGAGCAAACCTAATTTTTGTTTTTATTTTAAAGATAGGGTTTCATCATGTTGTTCTGGCAGGTGTCGAACCCCAGACCTCGGGTGATGCACTCGCCTTGGTCTGCAAAGCGCTTGGATTACAGGCATGAAACACCATGCCCAGCCAACTTTATTATTAAAGAATCAGAGGGACAGGGCTGGGCGCTTTGACTCAGGCCAGCAATCTTAGCACTGTGGGAGGACAAGGTGGGTGGATCACCTGAAATCACAGGTTCGAGATCAACCTAGCCATCCCGGTGAAAACCCACCTCATCAAAAAAAATATATCAGACAGAGCAGTGTGTACAATTGTAAAAACCAGGTGCTGGATAACTCTCCACCAACCCGCCTTTTTTATGACATAGGGTTTCCCTCTTGTCACCCATGCTGGAGTGCAACAGTGCAATATTGGCCAATTGCATCATCTACCTCCTTGGTTCAAGTGATTGTCCTGCGTCAGCCTCCTAAGAAGTTGAGGTTGCAGGTGTCCACACCACCACGTTCAGCTAACTTCTTGGTTTCTTTGTACCTCAAATCTATTGATATTTGATTTTCACAAAACCACCACAACAGCAAAAAAATACAGAACGCTGCACATATTTGTGTGTCGTCTTTGCACAAAGGCCATGTTGGCCTTCTGTGTATCGTTCCAATTTTAGTGTAGTTCCTGCCAAAGCAAGCACATGCCATGCCCGCCCGGCTCAGTGTTTTATTTTTTCTGTTTTTATTTTTTTTATATGGAGTGGGTTGAAATATGTTGTTCAGGCCAGTCTCGAATCTCTGAACTCATGATCCACTCACATCAAACTTCCAAAGTGCTAGGATTACAGGCATGAGCCACCATGCCCAGCCATCTTTACTCTTAAAGAATCAGAGAGACTAGGCCGGGTGCTGTGAATCACGTCAGCAATTGTAGCACTTCGGGAGGCTGATATTTGTGCATCACCTGAGGTCACGGGATCGAGGTCAGCCTAGCCATCTTGGTGAAAATTCACCTCATTTAAAAAAAAGGAAAAAGAAATCAGACAGTTCAGTGTGTCAAATTGTACAAATGTGGTGCCGGATAACTCCCCACCATTTTGACTTCTTTTTAATAACATAGTGTTTCCCTCTTGTCACCCTGGCTGCAATGCAATGGTGCGATCTTGGCCCATTGCAACATCTGCCTCCTTCTTTCAAGCGATTGTCCTGCCTCAGCCTCCCTAGTAGCTGGGGTTGCAGGTTTCCACACCACCACGTCCAGGTAACTTTTTGTTTTTTTTTATACCTCAAATCTATCTATATTTGATTTTTACAAAACTAGCACAACAACAAATAATATGAAATGCTGCACACATTTATGTGTCGTCCTTGGGCAGGGACTATGCTGACTTTCTGTGTATCGTTCCAATTTAGTGTAGTTGCTGTCGAAGTGAGCCCATGCCATTCCCAGCTCAGTTTTTTATCTTTTCTGTATTTATTTATTTTTGGAAGCACATTGCACTATGTCATTCAGGCCTGTCTCGAAACTCAGAGCTCTTGTTCCACTCACCTTGGACTTGCAAAGTGCCAGGATTACAGGCGTCAGTCGCTGATCCCAACCTAATTATTCTTTTTCTTTTAAAGAAGAGGTTACACCATGTTGGTTGGAACAGTCTCGAACCCGCAACCTCGGGTAATGTTCCTGCCTTGGTCTCCAAAGCACTTGAATTGCAGGCATGAGCCACCGTGCCCGGCCCACATTATTCTTAAAGAATCAGAGAGACTGTGCTGGTCTCTCTGACTCATGCCAGCAATTCTAGCACTGTGGGAGGCCAGGAAGGATTAACTGAGGTCACGGGTTCGAGGTCAGCCTGGCCATCCTGGTGAAAACCCACCTCATTAAAAAAAAAATCAGATAGATCAGTGTGTACAATTGTAAATACAAGGTGCTGGATAACTCCCTGCTGTCCCGTGTTTTTTTACGACAGAGTTTTTTTTCTTGTCACTCAGGCTGGAGGCCACAGTGCCATCATGGCCCATAGCAACATCTGCCTCCTTTGTTCAAGCGATTGTCCTGTCTCAGGTCCCATGTATCTGGGGTTTCAGGTGTCCATACCACTACGTCCAGCTACCTTTTTGGTTTCTTTTTACCTCAAATCTATCTATATTTAATTTTTGCAAATCAAGCACAAAAATCACAAGAAAATAAAATGTTGCACACATTTGCAGGTCGTCCTTGCTCAGGGGCCACGCTGACTTCTCGTGTATCATTTTAATTTTAGTGTGCATGCTGCCAAAGCAAGCCTATGCCATGCCTGGCTCAATTTTTTTTTTTTCTGTTTTTATTTTTTCTATGGGGAGCGGATTGCACTATGTTGTTCAGGCCAGTCTGGAACATGAGACCTTATAATCCACTCACCTCGGACTTTCAAAAATCTTGGATTATAGGTGTGAACCACCGAGCAAACCTAATTTTTGTTTTTATTTTAAAGACGGGGTTTCACCATGTTGGTCTGGCAGGTCTCGAACCGCTGACCTTGGGTCATGCGCCCACCTTGCTCTCCAAAGCACGTGGATTACAGGCATGAAACACTGCCCGGCCAACTTTATTATTAATGAATCAGAGGGACTGGGCCGGGCACTTTGACTCAGGCCAGCAATCTTAGCACTGTGGGAAGCCAAGGTGGGGGAGGATAACCTGAGGTCATGGGTTCGAGGTTAGCCTGGCCATCCTGGTGAAATCCCCACCTCATTTTTAAGAAAAGAAAAAAATCAGACGTCAGTTTGTACAATTGTAAAAATGAGGTGCTGGATAACTCCCCACCGCCCCGCCTATTATTGTGACATAGTGTTTCTCTCTTGTCACCCAGGCTGGAGTGCAATGGTGTGATGTTCACCCATTGCAGCATCTGCCTCCTTGGTTTAAGCAATTGTCCTGTCTCAGCCTCCCACGTTGCTGGGGTTGCAGGTGTCCACACCACCACGTCCATCTTTTTGTTTTTTGTGTGTTTTTTTTGTACCTCAAATTTATCTATATTTGAAGTATTTTGGGTCGAGTATACAATTATCATAAAAGAAAAAACTATGCCAAATTGCAGTGTCTTTATTGCTGGTGACAACAGAGAATTCATGTCTCTCCAACCTGTGGCCCCAAACTCAGGGGATTAGGTTATTCAAGCAGAAAAACCACATTCTGGTATTAGGA
This sequence comes from Saguinus imperator, assembly GCA_004024885.1. NCBI lineage: Eukaryota > Metazoa > Chordata > Mammalia > Primates > Cebidae > Saguinus > Saguinus imperator. Next base: position 66,801 of record PVHO010004442.1, read on the forward strand.
TTGAGTGGACGCAGGTCAAGCAACTTTACAGAAGTTGATTTTGTTCACTACTGATAAGCAAAGGCCAGACAGTTTTTGATAAGAAAAAGGCAAGCAGCTCTTCATGGTTGGCATTTTTTAGAGCAAACTAGCAGTTTTATTTACATTAGCCAAGGTCTGCAGTTATTGCGAGAATTGGGCAGCCATTACAACTTATTTTTGGAAAAACAGCTTTGTCTTATAAAGTGGCATTTCTCAGGTTCTAACTCTAGGCCCGCTATAGCACATTCCCTCCTGTTCTTTTAACATGTATTAAATCTTTAATAGTTTTCCTCTTCTTGGCACAGGGGCCCATAGTTGGATCTCAAAACCATTAACTTTACTGAATATATTCTACACCAGACAAATTTGAATATCCCTATTTGCTGTATATCCTGTTATGGTGAAGATGGTTTTACAACCCCAATGGGGGCAGAAAAACTCATGCAAGGCCCTCCCACAGTTCCACCTGGTTTGTGCAGTAGAGGTCGGGCAGAGATATAATCCCATGGCTTGTAGCTTTTTTCAGCCTCTGTGTTACTACACCCCATCCCTTTTACACCCACCCAGCCTCCTCATCTAGTTTTTACCTGTTCTACAGTTTCTACATTCAGGCTTTCACCCAAGAGGAAATGGAGGTCCAGGGAAAAGGTTATGGGATTTCTAGGGATGTGTTCTAGAGTTAGGTTGACAAGGGTGGATTCCTTCCCAATTAAGAAACTAACATACTCTCCAGTGAATCTTTTAGTAAGGACCCACATGTAATAGGTGGGAGTCAAGGGGGTGTCCTCTCTGAGGGGCTACACCAGGAATCAAGGGGAGAAGAAAGGTTACTGCAAGAAGCAAGAAAGTCTCAGCTTTAGGTGGTCTGCTGAAGCTGAAGTCACTCTCGATTGTGCATCTGGGGCGGCAGTCTTGACATGTGAGTGGTGGATTCAGGCAGTCAGTCCGTCCACCTTGATTGCTGTGGGGGTGACCAGGATCACAGTGTATGGTCCTTTCTAGTGAGGAGTTAGGCCAGAGGTGGTGAATCTCTTTAGCAGGACATTTTCCCTGGGCTGGAAGGGGTTGAGTGGCTGGTCAGTGAGGTCCACTGGGGTAGGTCGAACTTTTCTGATTAGTGGGTGCACCTGGGACTGAACAGACTGCAGTGCCTGCACGGACGTAAGGAGTGTATGGTTATGAACTTCAGCATGTTTGGTGTCTGCAAGTTTGGGGAGTAAGGGAGGGGACCTTCCAAACATAATTTCAAAAGGAGTGAAGCCTTTCTTGTAGGGAGTACATCAGGTATGGAGGAGAACAAAAGGAAGCACGTTGACCCAGTTTACACCGGTCTCTATAATAAATTTTGTTAAAGTCTCCTACATGGTCCAGTTCATCCTTTCAACCTGCCCTGAACTCTGGGGGCGATAGGCACAGTGTAGCTTTTAGGATATGCCGAGGGTCTTGGCCAGGCCCTGAGAAACCTGTGATGTGAATGCAGGGCTATTATCTGATCCCAGTGTCAGCGGCAAGCTGAACCGAGGAACCAGGTCATGTAACAGTCTATTTGTTACTACCAGTGCAGTTTCTGACCTAGTAGGAAAAGCCTTGACCCATCCAGAGAAAGTGTCTACTAACACAAGGAGGTATTTATAGCTGCATGCTGAGGGCTTTATTCCAGTAAAATCTACCTCCTGGTGTTCACCTGGGCTAGTACCCCTGAGTCTTATCCCTGCCTGACTAGACCTACTGCCTCCTGGATTTTCCCTTTCACATACATCACATCGAGTAGTAGTTACCCTAACAATCTCATGTAAATGTGGAATGTAGTATCTGGCCCTCAACAACTCAGTAAGTTTCGTTTGTTTTAAGTGAGTGGCCTGGTGTGTGTCCTTAACTACAGTTTGTTCTAGAGCCTTGGGGAGCACAATTCTTGTGTCCCAAAGATTCCACCATCCTGTGGAATCTTGTTGTGCCCCCTGTTCCTTAGCAAATCTCTCTTCATCAGGTGAATATGTAGGGGTCAGGGGCAGGGTTGGGGCTGGCAGAGTTACAAGAAGAATCAGAGGTTTTACTGGTCCCAAGGCTGCCTGTCTGGCTTGTAGGTCAGCTGCCCTATTTCCCCTTGCCTCTGATGAATTTTCTTTCTGGTGTCCTTTGTAGTGTATTAATGCCACTGCCTTGGGCTTCCATATAGCTTCTAGTAGAGCTAGAATTTGTTCTTTGTTTTTGATAATTTTTCCCTCTGAGGTAAGCAAGCCTCTTTCTTTATAAATGGCACCATGCACATGGGCCATAGCAAAGGCATATCACCTATCTGTATAGATGTTGACAGCTTTTTCCTCTGCCCAGTCCAAGGCCTTTATCAGAGCTATGAGTTCTGCCTTTTGGGCTGAGATTCCATGTGGGAGAGCCTGGGCCCAGATAACCTGCTCTAGGGTGACCACAGCTGCCCTGGCATACCTGACTCTATCGACTATGAAACTGCTGCCATCTGTATACAGTACCTCTTCTGGGTTCTGCAGGGAGACGTCGGTGAGATTCAGTTGTGCAGTGTGGAGGACATCTATTGTCTCTTGGCAGTCATGTATGGGCTCCTCTAGCTCACTGTCAGGTAGCAATGTGGTGGGGTTTAGAACTGTGGTTTTTGAAAACTTTATGCAGTGCTGGTCCAAAAGTAAGGCCTGGTATTAGACTATGCTGGCATTAGACTATGCTGGCATTAGACATCCATTTTCCTGGAGCTCCGTGGAGTAGTGACTCAACTGTGTGGGGTGCCACTAAGTTTAACTCCTGCCCCAAAGTCAGCTTGTGTGCCTTTTTGACTAATAGGTCTGTGGCTGCCACTGGTCTTAGGCAAGCTGGCCATCCAGAGGCTACAGGATCAAGTCTTTTAGAGACATAGGCAACTGGCCGGGACCAGGGTCCCAGAGTCTGGGTGAGTACCCCCTTAGTGACCCCCTGTTTTTTATGTATAAATAGCTGGAAGGGCTTAGAGATGTCAAGCAAGGCCAAGGCTGGGGCCATAGTCAAGACGTCTTTTAGCCTGCTGTTCCATTATCGTCCAAGTCAATGGCTGGTCCCCTCTGGTACAAGTGTACAGGGGTTTCACTATTTCAGCAAATTCTAAAATCCATAGCCTACTGTATGCTACTGCCCCAAGGAATTCCCGAACTTGGCATTTGGTGGTAAAGTTGTGTATCTGTAGTACAGTTTGAACTCGTTCGTGTGCCAGTGCTCGGTTTCCCTTTTCTATGATATAGCCCAGATAAGTGATTCTCGACTGGCATACTTGTGCCTTCTTGGCTGAGACCCAGTAGCCCAAAGTCTGTAAGGTCCTTAGTAAATACAAGGTGGTCTTTTTACAGTCCTCCTGGGTTTTTGTGGCCAAGAGTAAGTCATCCACATATTGGAGAAGGGTAAACCTTGGGTTTTCAGCTCAGAAAGTCACAAGATCTTGGCTCAGTGCCTCATCAAACAGAGTGAGGAAATTTTTGAAACTCTGCTGCAATCTTGTCCAAGTGAGTCACCCAGAGACTCCTGTGTAAGGGTCAGTCCATTCAAAAGCAAATATGGGCTGGCTGACTGGGGCCAGTGGTATACAGAAGAATGCATCTTTCAGGTCCAAGACAGTATAGTGGAGGTGTTCCAGGGGCAATAGACTCAGGAGGGTGTACATGTTTGGGACTGTGGGATGAACAGTTTCTACCCATTTATTTACCTCCCTTAAGTCCTGCACAGGCTGATAGTCCTGTGTGCCTGGTTTTAGCACAGGGAGCAAGGGGATATTCCAGGGAGACTTACAGGTAGTGAGGATTCCTCCCTTTAAGAGCCTGGTGATATGTGGAGCAATACCTTGTTTGGCTTCCTGGCTCATAGGGTATTTTTTCACCTGGACTGGAGTTGCCATTGCCAAGAGTTGGACCACAACTTGGGTGTGGTGTCTTGACAAACCTGGGGGAGTTGTCTCAGCCCATACTTCTGGTACATTCTCTTGGAACTGGCGGAGGAGTTCTGGCGTTGGTGGTTGGTCTGTCTCTGTGAATAGGGCTTCCTGCAAGAGATACTCCTCTGATAGAACAAAGGAGATGAGGCTCTGCTGAGGTGGCCCCATGGATAGGAGAGGAGGAATTGAGAGGCAAGCCTGACCTTTGATGAAAGAAATATTTGCTTGTAGTTTGTGAAGTAAGTCCCATCCTAGGAGTGGGTATAGACAATCAGGAATGACTAATGAGTGGGTGACAGTGCCATTCCCCAGATAAATGAATTGACTGGTGGTCCAGGGGCTAGTTGTGGTTCTTCCTGTGGCCCCCTGAATAATTGTTTTTCTGCTGGATATTGGTCCCAGAGGCTGAGTAAGGACTGAATGGGCCGCTCCTATATCAACCAGAAAACTGACAGGGGTGCCTGCAACTTTCAAAGTGACCCTTGGCTCCTGGGATCTTAGTTGATAAGAGCCCGGGCTCTGTCAGCCCTGGGTTTCTAAACTGAGAATGGCCCTAGGCTTTCTCTCCTGTGTTACCCCTTGCCTCCTTCCCTCTGGACATTTGTTTTTCCAATGTCCCTTTTGTTGGCAGAATGCACATTGGTTTTTGCCCTAACTTGGACCTCTGTCCCCCTGGGCCTCTCTGCTGAATTCCTGGCCCCCATGAGATAACTTGGGTTTCCTGGAGTGCTGCTATCACTGCCTTAGTAACTCTCTTATCTTGCTTGGCCTCTAAGGTGTCTCTATTGTTAAAGACTTTTTGGGCAATCTCCAACAACTGAGTTAAATTTATTCCATGGAACTCCTCTAATTTTTGCAATTTTCTTTTGATGTCTGGAGCAGACCGGGAAACTAAAGCCAGATTGATGGCCTGCTGATTTTCTGGGGTCTCAGTGTCAGTAGGAGTGTAGGTGTGGTAGGTGTCCTGTAGGTGCTCAAGGAAAGCAGCTGGGGACTCACATGGCCCCTACCTTGCAGAGGTGTGTAGGTTTTCAGGTTGCCCCCCAACACCCTCTATCAAGTACCAGTGAAAAATTTTCAAAACTTGTAGGCCCGCTGAGGTGTTTGGGTCCCATTTCGACCTGGTGGAAGGGAAATTTTAATTAATTTGTTCCTGGTGATGTTCTACTGATCCTCCCCCTGTTTCAATTATTGCTTTATGGGCTTCTTGTCTAATTCTGCTTCTCTCCTCTGTGGTGAACAACACCAGGAGTAGCTGCTGGCAATCGTCCCAGGTCGGATGGTGGGTTTGTAAAACTGACTCCAGGAGTCCTGTGAGTGCCTGGGGCTTTTCAGAAAACAGAATGTTGAACCTTCCAGTTATACAAATCACTAGAGGAAAAAGGAATATGAACAAAAAAGGGGTGGACCTGGCTGCTGCCAACTGTGGGAGGTGCTTCCCAGAGGGGCAGCAGGTTTGATTGGTGTGGGGCCCCAATTTGAGTGTGGAGAGGAGATAAGTGCTGATTATTTGTACTGACTGGAGAGGAGTGTCTGGACCCCGCCAAGGGCCAAGAGGCAACTCCTGGTCCTCGGTATGGGCTGGGAGAATAGCTGGTGCCAAGGGGCTCTTCTTTTGGCCTGCTAGCATAACCTGAAGTCCTGCCCATTTTATGCTTTTTTCAAGCCAAGGAGGAGAATGCTGGATTAATTTCAGCCATTGATCAATGTATAGGTATTGATTGGGGTGGCCCGGGGACCTGTCATGATGTCCCAGACAGCCTGAGTTATCTTGAGGTCGTATGTCCCCGTATCTGGCCAGCCCACTCCAAAAGCTCTAACTCACAGAGGATCTGAATCCTACATGAGGTTAGTTTAATACCATATTGGCCAGAAAACCCTGTTTTAAAATTTGTCATCATGCATCGGAGGGGAATGCATGGTCGGGACTGTGATGAGCCCGTTTGGTTTTTCCTTCAGTTTTGAAATTTCCCCAAGATATTTCACTAATTTAAGACTTGCTTCACTGAGGATTTGAACCAACAACCTTGCAGTTTCAGGCCCTACACCTTAACTACTGTTCTAACAAGTAATTTGTGTTACAAAGAGTTAGAAAGCTGTTCTTAACGCCAGATTTTGGATGCAAATACTGCACCCTGAGGCAGTGTGGCCTGCCTGAAAGCCAGGTGGGGCTGGTGGCCAGCAGAAAAGAAAAATAAAAACGTTTTTTGTGTCAGTTTAAAAACTGAGCTCTAAGCTGATGGGCCAGCTGCGAGTTTCCTGACCCTGCAGTTTTTGGTCACCTTGACACAGGGACCCTAAATTCCTGTCTCTCTATCTCTCTCTCCTTGTTCTCTTTTATTCTTTGTCTCCTCTCTTATTCCGCTTTCTTGTCCTCTCTCCTCTTTTCTTCCATCTACTTTCTCTCTACTTCTCTTACTTTCTTGTCCTCTCTCCTCTTCCGTCTACTTTCTCTCTTTCTCTGTTCTGTTTCTTTTGACAGAAGAGACAATTACTCCTTTTTTTAATCCTAAATGGGCAAAGAGGGGTGGTAGTTTCTTATTTAAAGTTTAATTCTCTAAAACAGAGACAGAAACTACACTCAAGTCATCGGTGGCAGAATGTTCTCTCAGATATGAGAAAAAAAAGAATGAGGCCTCAATGATAGTATAAGAAGAAAAAAAGCAAAGAGAACAGAATTATTTCCAGAGGTATGAACTCAATTAGAGTTTCTTGAAGCCAATGGTCATTTAGCCAATAGAGAATATTATCCATCTCAAGAATAACAGGTGTAAACCACTGTTTTTCAGCTAACAGGAGTCTAACAAAGCCAGTAAATTTTCAATAAGTAGAGAACCACATATAGGATTGAAAGACACAGGTTAGGCACCCCCAAGATGAGAGACCAGACTGATGCCTGCCCGACCATGCCCCCAGAGGGGTCTTTCAGGAGCATCTTGGCTAAGGTGTACCCATATAACCCCTGGGCCTAGTCACTTCAGAAAGTCGGGCTGGACACAAGAGCTCCAGAGTGAATCATCATTATGCCTTATAATGCTCCTGTGGAACAGCAGGTGAAGGCCCACACAAGCCCCATAGCTTTCCAGCCATGGGACAACATATGTACACATTCCCTCTCTCATTCACACAGAGTTTATGGAAAACAATTGAATGCTGGTACTCACTATACCAGCTACCAGATGCTGATACCCACTGTACCAGCTACTAGAAGCCTCAAGCAATGTCTCGGTGAGGCTTGCCTGGTCAGGGTTGCTATGACTGCATCCAATCCCCTGACTCAGGCCCCCCTTGAACTAGTTTCCAGATTCCAGACCAAATTACAGACCAAACTTACCTCTGGAGGTTTCCAGGACCCTGAAGAATTTTGGGTGAATATCTGCAGGGTGGTTACTTATCCTCCACGGTGACACTCTAGGGCCCTGGAGCAACTCAGGGGGCATGTCTCCTAGAGGCCCCCTAGATGGGAGCAGCTGCCCTGGCGAGACTCTGAGATGGCTTTTGTCTGAGGATAAGCAAAAAAAATATATCTCTGTGGAACCTCCAAATGAAGTATTTGGGTCGAGTAATAAACATTATCAAAAAAGAAAAAGGTATGCCAAATTGCAGGGTCTTTATTGCTGGGGACCATGGAGGACTCACATCTCTCCAACCCATGCACCAAACTCAGGGGGATCAGGGTATTTAAGCTAAAAGACCACATCCTGGTTTTAGGATTGAGCGAATGCAAGGCAAGCAACTTTACAGAAGGTTATTTTGGTAACTACTTATAAGCAAAGGCCAGACAGTTACTGATAAGAAAAATGCAAGCAGCTCTTCATGGCGGGCATTCTTTAGAGGAAGCTAGCAGTTTTATTTACAGAAGCCAAGGTCAGGCCAGGTGCGGTGGCTCAAGCCTGTAATCCCAGCACTTTGGGAGGCCGAGGCAGGTGGATCATGAGGTCAAGAGATCGAGACCATCCTGGTCAACATGGTGAAACCCCGTCTCTACTAAAGATACAAAAAATTAGCTGGGCATGGTGGCACGTGCCTGTAATCCAAGCTACTCAGGAGGCTGAGGCAGGAGAATTGCCTGAACCCAGGAGGCAGAGGTTGCGGTGAGCCGAGATCATGCCATTGCACTCCAGCCTGGGTAAGGAGCAAAACTCCATCTCAAAAAAAAAAAGAAGAAGAAGCCAAGATCAGCAGTTATTGCAAGGACAATGGGGGAAAACAGCTTTGTCTTATACAATAGCATTGCTCAGCTTCTAAGTCTAGGCCCGCTATACCACAGAAACACTATGTCATAAAAAATGGCAGCGTGGTGAGGAGATATCCAACACCTCGTTTTTACAATTGTACACACTGATCTGTCTGATTTTCTCTTTCTCTTTTTTTTTAAATGAGGTGAATTTTCACCAGGATGGCCAGGCTGACCTCGAACCCATGACCTCAGGTACTCCATTCACCTCAGCCTCCCACAGTGCTAGAATTGCTGGCATGAGTCACAGCTCCTGGCCCAGTCTCTCTGATTCTTTAAGAATAAAGTTGGTGGGGAATGGTGGCTCGCACCTGTAATCCAAGTGCTTTGGAGACCAAGGCAGGTGCATCTCCCGAGGTCGCGGTTTTGAGACTAGCCCTACCAACATGGTGAAACCCTGTCTAAAAAAAAAAAATTAGGTTGGGCTAGGTGGCTCACGCCCATAATCCTAGCACTTTAAAAGTCCAACGTGAGTGAATCATGAGGTCAGAGGTTCGATACTGACCTAAATGACGGTGTGCAACCTGCTCCTTATAAAAAAATAAAAACAGAAAAAACAGAAATCTGAGCCGGGCATGGCATGTGCTCACTTCAGCAGTACCTACACTAAAATTGGAATGAAACACAAAAGGTAAACATTGCCTCTGTGCAAGTATGACACGCAAATGTGTGCAGCGTTTTGTATCTTTGGTTGTTTTGCTCGTTTTGTAAAAATTAAATATAGAAAGATTTGAGGTACAAAAAAACCAAAGAGTTAGCTGGACATGGTAGCGTGGACACCTGCAACCCCAGCTACTTGAGAGGCTGAGGCAGGACAATTGCTTGAACCATGGAGGCAGATGTTGCAATGCACCACGATCGCACTGTTGCACACCAAGCTAAGTGACAGGAGGAAAACACTATGTCATAATAAAAGGTGAGTCAGCAGGGAGTTATCCAGCACCTAGTTTTTACAATTGTACACACTGATCTGTCTGATTTCTTTTTTTTTTTTTTAAATGAGGTGGGTTTTCACCAGGATGGCCAGGCTGACATCAAACCGGTGACCTCTGGTGATCCACCCACCTCGGCCTCCCACAGTGCTAGGATTGCTAACGTGAGTCACAGCACCCCAACCAGTCTCTCTGGTTTTTTAAGAATAAAGTTGTCTGGGCACCGTGGCTCACTTCTGTGATCCAAGCGCTTTTTAGACCAAGACGGGTGCAATACCCGAGGTCACGGGTGTGAGACCAGCCCGACCAATATGCTCAAACCCCGTCTTTGAAAGAAAAACAAAAATTAGGATGGGCTCCGTGGCCCACACCTGTAATCCTAGCACTTTGGAAGTCCGATGTGAGCAGATCATGAGGTCAGAGGTTCAAAACTGGCCTGAACGACAGAGTGCAACCTGCTCAATATAAAAAAATGTAAAAATAGAAAAAATAAAAAATTAAGCCGGGCATGCCATGTGCTCGCTTCAGCAGTATGTACACTAAAATTATAATGATACACAGAAGGTCAGCATGACCCCTGCCCAAGGAAAATGCACAAATGTGTGCAGCATTCCATATTTTTTTGTTGTTATGCTTGTTTTGCAAAAATTAAATATAGATAGATTTGAGGTACAAAAAAAAAACAAAAAGTTAGCTGAACGTGGTGGTATGGACACCTGCAACCTAGCTACTTGGGAGGCTGAGGCAGGACAATGCCTTGAACCAAAGAGGCAGGTGTTGCAATGGGCCAAGGTCACATAGTTGCACTCCAGCCTGGGTGACAAGAGAAAAACACTAGGTCATAAAAAAAGGGCTGGGAAGTGAGGAGTCATCCAACACCTCGTTTTTCCAATTGTACACACTATGTATCGTTCCAATTTTAGTCTGATTTCTTTCTTTTTTTTTTTAATGAGGTGGGTTTTCACCAGGATGGCCAGGCTGACCTCAAACCCGTGACATCACGTGATACACCCACCTCAGCCTCTCACAGTGCTAAGATGGCTGGTCTGAGTCACAGCGCCCTACCCAGTCTCTCTGATTCTTTAATAAATTTAGCCAGGTATAGTGGCTCACACCTGTAATCCAACGGCTTTGGAGGCCAAGGCAGGTGCATCTCCCGAGGTCTTATGTTTGAGACCAGCTCAACCAACATGTTGAAATCCTGTCTTTAAAAGAAAAACAAAAATTAGGTTGATTTTGGCAGCTCAAGCCTGTAATCCCAGCACTTTGGAAGGCTGAGGTGAGTGGATCGTGAGTTCACAGGTTCGAGACTGGCCTTGAATGACACAGCGCCACCCACTCCCTATAGAAAACAAAAAATAAAAATAAAAAAGCTGAGCTGAGCATTCCATGTGCTCGTTTCGGCAGCACCTACACTAATATTGGGACAATATACAGAAGGCTGGCGTGGCCGCCACGCAAGAATGACATGCAAAGGTGTGCAGCTTTCCATACTTTTTTTTTTTTTTTGCTGTTGTGGCTGTTTTGTGGAAATCAAATATGGATAGATTTGAGGTACAAAAAAAAGGAACGTTAGTTGGACGTGGTGGCGTGGACACCTGCAACTTCAGCTACTTGAGAGGCTGAGGCAGGACAATCGCTTGAACCAAGGAGGCAGATGTTGCAATGGGCCAAGGTTTCAACATTGCACTTCAGACTGGGTGACAAAAAAGAAACAGTATGTCATAAAGAAGATGGGGTGGTGGGGAGTCATCCAGTACCTCATTTTTACAATTGTACACATTGATCTGTCTTCTTTCTTTCTTTTTTTCCCCCAAATAAGGTGGGTTTTCACCAAGATGACCAAGCTGACTTTGAACCCATGATGTCGGGTGATATACTCACCTCGGCCTGCCACAGTGCTAAAATTGCTGGTGTGAGTCACAGCGCCAGGTCCAGTCTCTCTGATTATTTAAAAATAATGTTGGCCAGGCATGGTGGCTCACACCTGTAATCCAAGCACTTTGGAGACCAAGGGACACACATTACCTGAGGTCGCGGGTTCCAGACTGACCCGACCAACATGGTGCAACCCTGTCTTTAAAAAGAAAAAAATATTAGGTTGGGCTCGGTGGCTCACGCCTGTAATCCCAGCACTTTTAAAGTCCGAGGTGAGTGGATTATGAGGTCAAAAGTTATAGACTGGCCTGATCAACAGAGTGCAACCTGCTCCCTATTAAAAAAATAAAAACAGAAAAAATAATAAACTGAGCTGGGCATGGCATGTGCTTGCTTCCACAGCACCTACACTAAAATTGGAACAATACACAGAAGGTCAGCATGGCCCCTTCGCAATGATGACACACAAATGTGTGCAGCGTTTTTTGTTGTTGTTGTTGCTGTTGTGCTTGTTTTGTAAAAATCAAATATAGATAGATTTGAGGTACAAAAACACCAAGAAGTTAGCTGGACATGGTGGTGTGGACACCTGCAACCCTGGCTACTTGGGAGGCTGAGGCAGGACAATCGCTTGAACCAAGGAGGCATATGTTGCAATGGACCAAGTTTGCACCATTGCACTCCAGCTTGGGTTACAAGAGGAAAACACTATGTCATAAAAAAGGGCAGGACTATGAGGAGTCATCCAGCACCATGTTTTTACAATTGTACACACTGATCTGTCTGATCTCTTTCTTTTTTATATAGGATGTGGGATTTCACCTATATGGCCAGGCTGACCTCAAACCTGTGACCTCAGGTGATCCACCTACCTCGGCCTCCCACAGTGCTAGGATTGCTGGTGTGAGTCACAGGGCCTGACCCAGTGTCTCTGATTCTTTAAGGATAAAGTTGGGGGAGAGGATCCAAGATGGTTGATAGCTAACAGCTCGGGATTGTAGCTCCCAGTGAAAGTGCAGAGAATGAGAGGATGCCACAATTTCAGACGAGTTTTCATCACTCACGGACCAGAAGATTCCCAGTGGAGGAGACCCACGGGTCGCCAGCGTGACTCTTGTGGGTGGCACAGCAGTTTTGCTGGCGCCTTGGTGTGGCAGCTCTTCCTGCAAAGTAAATGGGACTGGTTCCCTTTCTGACTGATGTTTGGGGCTCCAGGAAGGCAGAGTCACCTATTACAGACTCAAGAAGGAAGCCAGACTGGAGAGTCTCAGAAGAAGATCACCATCAGCCTTATCACTGCTATCTTGGCCAGTGCAGTGGGTTACTCGGATTCCAGAACTGGGAATCAATAAACTGGATGTCCACTCAGAAACCTAATTAGAAAGGCATTAATTATAAAGATGACAGATGGATAAATTTATAACAAAGGGAAGAAACCAGCCTAAAAAGTCTGAGAATAGCTGAAAGCAGAACCCCTCTTTTTTCACAGGGTATTAGAGTTTTTCATCAGCAATGGAACAAGCCCTGATGGAGAAGGACTGTGTTCCATTAACAGAAGTAGGCTTCAGAAGGTAGATAATAAGAAATTTCTTGGAGTTAAAAGAACTTGTTCTAACCCGATGTAAAGAAACTAAGAACTTTGAAAAAAGGTTTGATGAAATGCTAACAAGAATAGACAATATAGAGAGGAATATAAGTGAACTAATGGAGTTGAAAAACACAACATGAGAACTTAGCAAAATATGCACAAGTTTGAATAGCTGAATTGATCAAGCAGAAAAAAAAGAATATCAGAGGTCAAAGACCAACTTAATGAAATAAAACGAGGAGATAAAAATAGAGAAAAAAGGATAAAAAGGAATGAGAAAACTCTCCAAGAAATATGGGACTATGTGAAAAGACCTAATCTACATTTGATAGGTGTACCTGAATGTGATGGAAGAATGAATCCAAGCTGGGAAATACTCTTAAGGATATTCAGGAAAGCTTTTCCAACCTAGAAAGGCAGGACAACATTCAACCCAAGGTAATACAGATAACACCACAAAGATATTCCTCAAGAAGAGCAACCCCAAAGAAGATAATCATTAGATTCACCAGGGTTGAAACAAAGGAGAAAATACTAAGTGCAGCCAGAGAGAAAGGTCAGGTTACCCTCAAAGGGAAACCTATTAGATTTATGGCAGATCTCTCAGCAGAAACCCTAGAAGCCAGAAGAGAGTGGGGGGCAATATTTAACATCCTTAAAGAAAAGAACTTTCAACCCAGAATTTCATATCCAGTCAAACTAAACTTTACAATTGAAAAAAAAAATAAAATCTTTTATGAACAATCAATGAATAGACAAAACAGCCAGTTAACATCAAATGGCAGTAACCCTAAATTTAAGTCGACTAAATCCCCAATTAAAAGATACAGCCAAAACCTAACGGTATGCTACATCCAGAGTGATTTCACATCCAAAGATACATAAAGTCTCAAAACAAAGGAATGGAGAAAGATTTACCAACTAAATGGAGAGCATAAATAAATAAATAAATAAATAAATAAATAAATAAATAAATAAATAAAAAGCAGGAGTTGCAATTCTCGAATCTGATAAAATAGATTTCAAAGCAATAAAAATATAGTGGTAAAAGGATCAATGCAACAATAAGAGCTAACGATTCTAACACCCAGATACATAACACCCATAAAGAGATTTAGACTCAACGAGACAGAAAATTAATAAAAATATCCAGGACTTTAACTCAGATCCGAAACAAGTAAACTCAATAAATATTTATGGAGCTCTCCATTTTTAAATACACAAAATATACATTCTCCACCTTAAATACACAAAATATTGATCAGTCATTATTAATACCCATTTTTAGAAAAAAAGCAATATTCCCATTCCTCTCCCTCTTTTTCTTCCTCTTTCTTCCTCTCCTTCACTTTCTTTTCTTTCTTTGCTTCTCTTCTTTCAAAAAAAAAGTCAAGTTACAAGCGGCAAAGGACTTAGAATATCCAACACAATTGTGAAAAGAAACAAGTTTGGGAGATTCACGTTCTGAATACAAGACTTATTATAAGGCAACAGTACCAAGGGGGCATATTCACAAAAGGACTGGCACAGATCAACAGAAGACAATACAGACTCCAGGCCAGGCACTGTATCTTAGGCCTGTAATCCCAGCAATTTGGGAGGCCGAGGCAGGCAGATCACTTTAGGTCAGGAGTTCAAGACCAGCCTGACAAATATGGTGAAACCCTATGTCTACTAAAAATACAAAAATTAGCTGGGCATGGTGGCAGCTAATTTAATCCTGTAATCCCAGCTACTCAGAAGGCTGAGGCAGGAGAATCAGTCGAACCCGGGGTGGAGGTTGCAGTGAACCAAGATTGTGCTAGTGCACTCCAGCCTGGGCAACAGAGGGAGACTCCATCTCAAGACAACAACCAAAAAAAAAAAATCAAAAACAAACAACAACAACAAAAGAGAGAGAGAATACAGACTCCAGAAACAGAGTCACAAATAATAAAAAGCCAAATGGTTCCAAAAAATGGTGCCAATGCAATTCAGTTGAAAACAAATATTAGAACTCTCAGATGTAAACAAAAACAAACAAGCTTGATATTGCATGTGAAGGGAAAACTCTGCCTGTGCTAGCCCAGGAGTGGAGCAGGTAAAGAAAGCTTCCCCACACACAAAAAAAGTCTTTTTGTGACTTTTTTCAACAGGAAAAACAATACACTCCTCAGGGAAGGTGAGGCAGTTAGAAGGCAGGCCTTGGGTAAAATTCTTCCAACAGCACCTGGAGTTGAGAGGCTTGCTTAGGCTATAACATAGGCACTCCACAACAGCACAGAGGGCAGCTGCCATCTGTGGTCAGCAGATCAGTTCACACACCACACTAGGGTGCTTTAGATCCAAGTCACAAAAATCTTCCAGCTCATCATGAAACAAGTCCCACTCATCTTCAGAGTCTGTCAGCTCATCATCCCCACCTGCAGCTCTGCCAGGAACCCTTGACCAGCAAGAGGGTTCCAACCTGAATGGGGAACGTGCTGGAAATAATAAAGGATACAGAAAGCGGGGTCAGGAGACATTGCTTTCTCATCAAGTTTATTATCTGAGGGCTAAGAATATATAGTTTTCAGGGTCTGATTGACGTCATGGTAAGGAGAAAAATAAGTAGCTAAATCATCAATTCTATACAATAAATTGACATCTAAGCAAAAGGTGGCTATGGAAGATAATAATATCTTTGGTGCTCATAAGCAAGTTTCTTGTAGCAAAAAAGTTTCTTCCTCATGAATGCAAGGGGCCATCTGGTTTCACCTGTCTGGTGATCTTTTAGTTAGATTCTCCTTTTTTCCTGTACTCGACTTTTCTATTTCTACTTCCTTCTGCCTAGGGGCTCTGCTTCTGGGGTCAACCTCCCATATAGTGAACACTGCTTTGCAGTCTCACACGGGAGTGTCCCCAATAGGTCTCTCTTCTTTTACTTTTAGTTGCAACTCATACAAGCCAAGCTGCAGCTGACGGAGGGAGAAGAACAGGAGTCAAACAACTAAAGGTAAAAGGAGAACCAAAAGAGGGTCCAAAACCCCTAAGTCAATTAAGGACAAAAAGGATGGTAAATTTGACCACTGTGTCCATGAGGACAATGTATCCACAATATCTTTGGCTATATTAGTATCTACAGGAAGTTGTTCTCTAGAAGCATCAATTGCATGAATTTGTTTTTGCAATTTATAAATATCCAAAGACAAATTATTATGAGATTATATACCTTGAAAATGAGCCTTAACTAAAGGCCATTGCCATTCAGAGGCATTATATTCCTTATTAGTGACACAAATTAAAGAAAATTCAGCATGGCACCGAAGTGCAAGATGATTTTGCATATTATACGCTTTGTCTCCAAGAAGAGCAACAGTTTCTTCCAGGATATTTAGCTTTGCTTCTAATTTCTTATCTATATCCATTTGAGTTCCTAAAGACATATAAATATTCTTAGCTAAAAGGTTAACATATGCAGCAGTTTGTATATTCTGTGCTAAACTAACAGCAGCAGTGGCAGCAGTCACAATAATTGTGACAATAGCAATGATACTAGCAATGAGCAATCCTAAAAATCTTTTTGGATGCATCAGTAAGTCCCTAACCTGTTGCAAAACTTGTAATCTTCTATCATCATGCCAAGGTTCAGAAATATTAACAGGAAGCATAATATAAGGAGGTTGATGTACAATAATAATAACTGGATTTGGAAAAACAGTTGAGTCAATACAATTAGTAAGAATACAATCGGACCAAAGTGGCTCCAGCCAGATGTTGTGGCGCTTACGAAGGCGAGGCCAAGAGTTCAAGGCCAACCAACCTCAGCAACCTTACAAGCTCTCACTGATTGGCAAAAAAAAAAAAAAGAAAAAAGAATGCAATCAGGGCAAGTTATAGAATAATGTCCATTTATTTCACTTTTAGCTATAGCTATGAACATTACAGCTGGAGTTCTTGGGGTACCCTGAGAGTCCACAAGTTGGTCTGCTTCAGCACAAAGGCACTTCTGTTGACGCCAAGTGGGGAGATGCTGTGTGTTCTGGACAGGTCAACCTCACCTTCGACAATGACGTGGCAGTGGAGGGGACAAATGCAGTCGTCTCAGTCGAGGAATTAGTGTCCCAGGCTTTTCCTCTGGGAGGAGATCCATGTTTCACCAGCCACTCTGGGACCAACAGAAAACTTTCAGCAGATCTAGGAAAAACACAAACATGTCCTCGTTCCCATATTAAGATGGAATCAGGTCCATTACATTTGTTAGTACATCCTTCCATAGCACTTCAGCTTGTGCTCTGGGACTAGGGTGTCAAAAACGTTCAGCAGCAGAATGTCCTTATGCATCAAAAGTTAAAAAAAAATAAACAGAGAGAGTATGTCTGAGCCAAGTATGAGGAGTCCTATGTAAATAAGCTTCTGACTCCCCTTTATTTTTTGTAGTTATTTTTAAAATTGCATGAGCACGTTCAACAATTCCTTGTCCCTGTGGATTATAAGGTATACCTGTACGATGTTGAAGGTCAAATTGAGAACAAAAATGATTAAATCCTTTGCTGGTGTAAGCAGGAGCATTATCTGTTTTAAGAATTTTAGGAGATCCTAAAATAGAAAAAAACTAATAAACAATGAGCTATGACATCTTTAACAGCTCCTCCAGTATGAGCAGATGCCACTAGAAAATGAGAAAAGGTGTTACTGGTTACATGTATATATTGAAATTTACCAAAGGGTGTAAAATGAGTAACATCCATTTGATATTTGTGGCCACTCCGTAGCCCTTGAGGATTAACTCCATAATGAACAGAAACTTGCAAGTGAGAAAGACGGGCAGAGCATGGTTTAACAAGTTTTTGAGCCTGTTCTCGAGTAATTTTAAATTGTAAATGAAGACTGCAGGCATTTTGATGATGCAAGGCATGAGATGCTTTTGCCTGTTGTAAAGGGGTTAAAACAGAAAACAGAGAGTGAGTGAGTAAACCAGCTTGTTGATTACCATCACTAAGAGGTTCTGGCAGGTTAGAGTGAGCTATACTATGTTCTATAAAAAAGGAATAACAGCGCTGTCGAATGGAGTCCTGCAATGGAATTAAAAGATGAATAATAGCAGAAGAGCCTGAAGAACACAAAGGAGCAGTCTCCAGAGTTTGCACAAGCTGCACAATATACTGACTGTAAGAATAGATGTTAAGAGGAATATCCCATTGGAGAAGAACAAATTCTACTGCAAGGAGCTCAACTCTTTGAGCTGAAGTTTCCTGCATCTGAAAAGAAAAGGGTTGCTTGTCAACAGTCCCAGCAGCAACGCCAGATGAGGATCCGTCTGGGAATGCCAGTTGTGCCTGTGACAAAGGTGTTTAAACACATTTCTGAGAAAAAATAAGAGAATTTAGAGCATAAAATTGTAAAATTTTATCAGCTGGAAGATGACAGCTAATGCTTCCTGGAAATCCAGCAAAAGCAATTTGCCAAGTTTCTGAGAATTGCCAAAGCCAAGTTTGTTGAGGGCCTGTATAGGGAACAATGATTTCTGGAGATTCGTATCCAAACAGTGCAAAAGCATGAGTTCTGCCTTTAGTAACCAGGGCAGCAACCAAATCATAAAAAAAAAGTGACTACTTTTCCACAACTAGCAGGAATATGTAACCATTTTAATATTCCTTGTTGCCAGAAAACACCTGTGTATACTGTGTATGCAGCACACAAAAGCTCCAGGGTGCCTTGTCTTGTAATCTATTTAATTTTTGCTTTATTAAGGTCTTTTGAACAACTTGTAGTGTCTGCATAGCTTCAGGCATAAGCTGGCATGGGAAAGTAGGGTTAGAAGGTCCTTTTAAAATGTCGAATAAGGGTTTTAAGTCTCCTGTGGTAAGTTTGAGGCTAGGTCTGATTCAATTTAAGTCACCCAAAAATTTTTGAAAATCATTAAGTGTTTTTAACTGAGAAGTATTTAATTTTGGAATTTCATAAGATTTTTTTTTGTGATTCAATTATTTTCCCTAAATAATAATAAGGAGCAGTGGATTATTCTTTTTCTGGAGCAATTACTAATCCAGAATCAGCCAAAAAATTCTGCAATTGCACAAAGGCAGACTGTAAAAGATTATTGAATGAAGCAGCAATTAAAAAATCATCCATGTAGGGGCCCAAAGTGGCTCCGGCCAAATGTCGTGGTGCTTGTGAAGGCAAGGCCAAGAGTTCAAGGCCAACCAACCTCAGCAACCTTACAAGCTCTCAATGATTGGCAAAAAAAAAAAAAAAAGAAAAAAAAAATCATCCATGTAATGAATAAGCATAATATTAGGATGTTGTTGTCTTACAGAAAGAATAGCCTTTGCAATGAAAGCTTGACATAGAGTAGGACTATTGACCATGCCCTGAGGCAGCACTACCCATTCATATCTGTCCCAATGTTGTTCATAATTAGTAGATGGGATGCTAAAAGCAAATATTTTACAGTCTTGTGGTGCAAGAGGTATGGTAAAGAAACAGTCTTAAATCAATAACAATTAGTTTCCAACTCTGAGGTATTGCCACAGAAGATGGCAGGCCTGGTTGAAGAGGCCCCATTATTTCCATAGTTTCATTAACTTTTCTTAAATCCTGTAAAAGTCTCCATTTGCCAGATTTTTTTTAATAACAAAAATTGGAGAATTCCAAGGGCTTTGAATAGGTCGGATATGTCCTGCCTCAAGTTGTTCCTGAACCAACTCTCGAGTGGGAGAATTTTTTTCCTTAGATAAGGGCCACTGTTCTACCCAAACTGGAGAGTCAGATTTTCAGCAAATAGCATCAGCATGGGCATCGGGAGGATAAGTGGCCCCTAAGAAAAATATCCTAAACCCCGTTTGTCATATTCTGGGGAAGGACAAACAGGTTCTGTTATTCCTTGTAAGTTTTTACCCAGTCCTTTTCCTTCTTGATAGCCATGGCCTCTCATAAGTTGCCAAGCAATATTTTCTGTAACAAGTTTAAATCCCACTGTTTCTAAAACATCTCGACCCCATAAATTAAATGGAAGTCCTGGGAGGACATAAGGATGAAAATGTCCCTCATGTCCTTCATCATCAGTCCATTTTAGTAATATAGTAGATTGTTCAGGATTTTTACTTATTCCAATTCCTTGTAAGGAAGTCATAGAAAAAGAAAAAGGCCATTGTAAAGGCCAATGATTAGCAGAGATAATAGAAATATCAGCTCCATTGTCTAGCAGTCCTTTAAAAAGTCTTGCCATTAATCCATAATGTCAGTTCAGGGTGAGAAGCAGTAATAGATTGCACCCAATAGGCATGATCTGAGGACCCAAAACCTGAACGTTTTCGAGTCTCAGTGGAAAGAGATTTGCCTATGGTAGTATTTATAGGTATCAAAAGGAGCTGAGCAATAGGCTTCTCAGGAGTCAAAGTAAATATTCCTCGAGGTGCCCATGCCATAACCTTAATTTCTCCCATATAATCTGCATCTATGACCCCAGGAAGAACTTGTAGTCCTTTCATAGTCCATCCACTCCTGCCTAACAAAAGACCAAAATGACCTTGAGGCAAAGGGCCAAAAATTCCTGTAGAAATAGCTTGTGGACCTATTTCTGGAGTTAATACTTCTTGGAAGGAGGGAGACAGGTCGAGTCCTGCACTACCTGGTGTTGCCCTATAGAGTTGAGAAATGGATTGGCCATTCCTTTAGACGTTTCTCCTGGAGAGCAGGTGCCCCAAGTTTTTGTGGGGGTTTGAACAGCCCCCTCTGGCTGTTTCCCAACTTAGGCTGCAAATAATTTTCTTGTGCATCTCACTTAGAGTGACATTCACTAGCCCAATGTGTCCCTTGATGACAACGAGGACATTCTACAGGTTGTCTTTCATTTTTATAAAAATTTGAAGGCATTTTTCTTTCCTTATTTTTATCAGACTGACATTGTTGGGAAATATGTCCAGAATTACCACATTTAAAACACTTAAGTCCTTGTCCTCCCTTGTTAATGAAATTTTTGTTTCACATAAGTGGCAACAGACATTCCTGCTTGGGCAGCAGCCATGGCTAATCCCTGCTGATAAGCAGGTCCAATATCAGCACAAAGGTGGATATAATCAGTAAGTGTGCCTCTTTTTTTCCATGGATGTATAGCTTCTTGACATGCTGTGTTAGCATTTTCATATGCCAATTGTTTAACTAATAGAGTACTGGCTTCTCCATCCTGTACTCATCTGCCTACAGCTTGTAGTAGATGAGACACAAAATCTTGATATAGCTCATCAGGGCCTTGCTTAATGTTTGCCAATTCCTCAGTTTTAACTCCTGTCGTTGGCAGTTGTTAACATTAATTTGTCCATAAGCTATTTCAGATAGTTGTATTTGAGCATTAAGACCTTCACACTGTCCCTTTCCCACAAGCATATCTAAAGTAACTGGAATTTGATGAGCATGATTTCTTTGTGCCTGATCATAAGCACAATCAGCATAATCAGCTCTCTGGAGGAGATAATCACCACCAGAAAGGCATGCTTTAGCAAGCCGACCCCAATCAGGAGGAGGAAGTGCTTCTCCAGTCAAGTTTTCTAAAAGAGAAACAGTGTACGGGGCTGTAGGGCCATGTTGAGCAACAGCCTCTTTTAACTCTTTTAACATTTTAGGAGGAATAGGCTGATATCTACAAACTACTTGTCCTTGAGCATCATAAACTTTCATAACAGGGAAAAAAAGAAGGAAACATGCTATCTACATCAGAAAAACCTCTTTTATTTGACAACAAAGCATGCATTAAAGGAGTCACAGCAGCAGCATTTGTAACTCACAAAGTTAAAGGCATACCTCTAGGAGAGTAATTTCCTATATCTGTTTTTTCTCCCTGCACCACAGGAAAGCACTGTTGATTAGTAACAGCATGGGAACAAAGTGAAAGTAAGCACTGGAACTGTTTTAAAAAATCAGGGGGTAGGGTAAGCACAATGGGACCAGGTTGCCAGTTAGGCACATTTTCTGGAGGTTTAGGGCTCTGCACCACGACCTCCTTAAGAGGAACATCATAAGGATCAGAATCATACTCACTATGATGACTACAAGAGCCTCTTTCAGCCATTTCCTCTTGCTCCGGTGGTATCGGAGAAAATGCTGAGTCTTCTGGTGCAGGACCTTCTTGCACCTGGCAAGCCACGGGTGCAGAGACAGGCAAAGGTGGCATGGAATTAGGAGGGGCAGGAGGCAGTGGGGAAGGACAAACACAGCCACGAAGCTTACTCCAAACAGTAGTTAATATACCAGTTTGAGGTAGATTATTATTTTGAGAACAAAATTAATTAATTTTTTCTCCAATACATCCCCAAGCCTTTTCATCCAAACTTCCTCATTCAGGAACCCAGAGACACAATTCATGAACAATTTGCAAAGACTGCTGTACCTGACTAAACCTTATATCATGACCTTGAGTTTTAATCATAGAATACAATAAATGTACAAACAACTTATGTTCCTTAGATTCTAGTTTTTCCATTTTTACTCTTATTTTTACCATTAACCTTTGTATTTACAAAAACTTCTCAAACCTTTGTATTTACAAGAACTCTTTAGGCCTTTGTATTTACAAAAACTTCTTTAGAACTTTGTTACCCATCGCTGCAGCCACTCACTTAAGCATCACTAAGATCCCCGATTTCAGGTACCTGTTTTTGGGTGCCACGTCTGCTGGGAACTCTTGACCAGCAAGTGGGTTCCAACCTGAATGGGAAGCGTGCTGGAAATAATAAAAGATACAGAAAGCAGGGTCAGGAGGGATGAAGAGATGTTGCTCTCTCATCAAGTTTATTATCTGAGGGCTAAGAATATATAGTTTTCAGGGTCTGATTGATGTCATGGTAAGGAGAAAAATAAGTAGCTAAATCATCAGTTCTACACAATAAATTGACAGCTAACTGAAAGGTGGTTGTGAAAGATAATAATATCTTTGGTGCTTATAAGCAAGTTTCTTGTAGCAAAAAAGTTTGTTTCTCATGAATGCAGGGGGCCATCCAGTTATGCCCATCTGGTTATCTATAAGCTAGATTCTCCTTTTTTCCTGTAATCAACTTTTCTATCTCTACTTCCCTCTGCCTAGGGGCTCTGCTCCTAAGGTCAACATCCAGTATAGTGAACACTGCTTTGCAGTCTCACACAGAAGGGTCCCCAACACAATGTGTCCTTCGAGGCCAGTCTCAAACCTGTGACCTCATGATCCGCCCATCTCAGCATTCTAAGTGCTGCTTTTACAGGCCTGATGCACCAAGCCCAACCTAAATGGTGTTTTCGTTTTAAAGACAGGGTTTCACCATGTTGCTCAGGCGGGTCTCAAACCCACAACTTCTCATGATCTGCCCGCCTTGGTCTTTGAGGCACCTAGGTGACAGGCTGCCATGAGCCACCATGCCTGGCAGGCTAACTTTATTGTTAAAAAAAATCAGAGAGACTGGGCCAGGCTCTGTGACTCACGCCAGCAATCTTAGCACTCCTGAGGTCAAGAGTTTAAGGTCAACCTGAGAATTCCAGTGAAAACTCACCTCACATTAAAAAAAAAAGAAAGAAAAGTAATAACACAGAGGAGTGTGTGCAATTGTAACAAAACAAGGTGCCGGGTGACTCCATCTCCAACCCCGCATTTTTTTATTATGTACTGTTTCCCTCTCATCACCCAGGCTGGAGTGCAAGAGTGTGATCTTTGCTTATTGCAACACCTGCCTTTTGGGTTCAAGTGATTGTCCTGCCAATGCCCTTCAAGTAGCTGGGGTTGCAGGTGTCCACAGCATCACATCCAGCTAACTTTTGATTTTTATTTTTTTGTACCTCCAATCTATCATTATTTGATTTCCACAAAACAGCCAAAACAAAGAAAAATAATATGGAATGCTTCAACCCTGTGCGTGTCATTTTTGTGCTGTGACCATGCTGGCCTTCTGTGTAGCATCTCAATTTTAGTGTAGGTGCTGCCGAAGTGAGCACATGCCAAGCCCAGCTCAGCTTTTTTATGTTTTTCTGTTTTTTATAGGGAGCGGGTTGCGATGTGTTTTTCAAGGCCAGTCTCGAATCTACGACTTCATGATCCACCCATCTCGGCATTCTAAGTTCTGCTTTTAAAGGCATGAGGAGCTGAGCCCCACCCAAATTTTGTTTTCATTTTAAAGATGGGGTTTCACCGTGTTGGTCGGGAGGGTCTTGAACTTGCAACTTCTTGTGATCCTCCCACCTTGGTCTTTGAGGCACCTGGGTGACAGGCTGCCATGAGCCACCATGCTCGTCTGGCCGACTTTATTGTTATAAAAGAAATCAGAGAGACTGTGCCAAACACTGTGACTCACACCAGCAATCTTAGAACTTTGGGAGGCCAAAGTGGGTGGGTCACCTGAGGTCACGAGTTGGAGTTCAGCATGAGCATTCTGGTGAAAACCCACCTCACATAGAAAAACAGAAAAAAAAAGAAAATAAATCACACAGATGAGTGTGTGCAATTGTAACCAAATGAGGTGCCAGGTGACTCCACCCCCAGCCCCGCATTTCTTTATTATGAAATGTTTCCCTTTTGTCACCCAGGCTGGAGTGCAACAGTACTATCTGCTTATTGCAACACCTGCCTTTTGGATTCAAGTGATTCTCCTGCCAATGCTCTTCAAGTAGTTGCGGTTGCAGGTGTCCACAACATCATGTCCCGCTAACTTTCAATTTTTATTTTTTCATACCTCTAATCTATCTTTATTTGATTTCCACAAAACAGCCACAACAAAGAAAAAAATATGAAATGCTGCACCCCTTTGCTTGTCATTTTTGCACTATGGCCACGCCGGCCTTCTGTGTAGTGTCCCAATTTTAGTGTAGGTGCTGCCGAAGTGAGCACATGCCAAGACCGGCACAGCATTTTTATGTTTCTGTTTATCTGTTTTTTATAAGGAGCAGGTTGCTATGTGTCTTTCGAGGCCAGTCTGGAAAAAATTACCTTATGATCCGCCCGTCCCAGCATTCTAAGTGCTGCTTTTTCAAGCCTGAGGCACTGAACCCAACCTAAATTTTGTTTTCGTTTTTAAGATGGGGTTTTACCATGTTGCAGGCTAATCTCAAACCTGCAACTTCTCATTGTCCACCTGCCTTGATGTTCGAGGCACCTGAATGACAGGCTGCTGTGAGCCAAGGTGCCAGGTCGTCTGACTTTATTTTTAAAACAGTAATCAGAGAGATTGTGCTGGGCGCTGCCACTCACACCAGTAATCTTAGCATTTTGAGAGGCCGAGGTGAGCGGGTTTCCTGATGTCAGGAGTTCAAGGTCAGCCTCAGCATTCTGGTGCAAACCCACCTCACATAAAAAAAGAAAAAGAAAAAAGAAGAAACATAATCATACTGATCAGTGTGTGCAACTGAAACAAAACGAGGTGCTGGGAGACTCTGCTTTGAAAATTGCCTTACTTTATTACATACAGTTTCCCTCTTGTCATCAAGGCTGGAGTGCAACACTGTGATCTGTGCTTATTGCAACAGCTGTTTTTTAAGTTCAAGCAATTTTCCTCCCAATGCCCTTAAAGTAACTGGGTTTTCAGGTGTCCACACCATCTTTTCCAGCTATCTTTTTTATTTTTATTTTCTTGTACCTCCAATCTATTTTTATTTGGTTTCCACAAAATAGTCACAAAGAAGAAAAAAAATACAAAAAGCTGTACCCCTGTGTATGTCATTTTTGCAATACAACCACGGTGGCCTTCTGTGTAGCATCCCAGTTTTAGTGTAGGTGCTTTCAAAGTGAGCACATGCTGAGTAGAGCTCAGCATTTTTATGGTTTTTAGTTTTTTTGTTTCTTATAGGGAGTGGGCTATGTTGTGCCCTCAAGGCCAGACTTGAACCTGTGAACTCATGACCTTCCTGCCTGCCCATTCTTTGTGCTGGTACTACAGGCTTGAGCTGCTGAGCCAAATAAAAATTGTGTTTTTGTTTTAAAGATGGGGATTCACCATGTTGGTCGGTGGGTCTTGAACCAGCAACTTCTCGTGATCTGCCCACCTTGATCTTGGAGGCACCTGAATGACAGGCTAATGAGCCATGGTACCTGGCCATCCAAATTTATTGTTAAAAAAATTAGAGAGACTGTGCCAGGCACTGCCACTCACACCAGCAATCTTAGCCCTTTGGGAGGCTGAGGTGGGTGGGTTTCTGGAGGTCATGAATTCGAGGTCAGCCTGAGATTTCTGGTGAAAACCTACCTCACATAAAAAAATAAATTTTATCAGGCTGATGAGTGTGTGCAATTGAAACAAAACGAGGTGCTGGGAGACTTTACCACCAGAACAGCCTTTCCTTATTACATACAGTTTTCCTCTTGTCACCAAGGCTGGAGTGCAACAGTGCAATATTTGCTTATTGTCACACTTTTCTTTTGGGTTCAATTGATTATCCTCCCAATGCCCTTCAAGTAGCTTTCATTGCAGGTGTCCACAACACAACGTCCAGCGAACTTTCTATTTACATTGTTTTGTAATGCCAATCTATCTTTATTTGATTTCCACAAAACAGTCACAACGAAAAACAAAATACGAAAAGCTGCACCCCTGTGTGTGTTATATTTGTATGATGACCAGGCCGGCTTTTTCATAGCATTCCAATTTTAGTGTAGGTGCTTCTGAAGCAAGCACATGCAAAGCTCAGCTTAGCTTTTTTATGTTTTTGTTTGTTTGTTTGTTTGTTTGTTTATAGGGAGTGGGCTTCGCTGTGGCCTTTGAGGCCAGTCTCAAACATGTGACCTCACTATCCACCTGCCTTGGCCTTCTTTGTGCTGGGACTACAGGCTTGAGCCACTGAGCCCAACCCAAACTGTGTTTTCATTTTAAAGATGGGGTTTCACCATGTTTCTTGGACAGATCTCAAACCCACAACTTCTCATTATTCACCTGACTTGATCTTCAAGGAGCCTGCATGGCAGGCTACAGTGAGCCATGGTGCCCGGCCATCTGATTTTATTGTTAAAAAAGAAATCAGAAAGACCGTGCTGGGCACTGCCACTCATGCCAGCAATCTTAGCACTTTGGGAGGCTGAGGTGGGCAGGTTTCCTGAGGTCACAAGTTCGAGGTCAGCCTGAGATTTCCAGTGAAAACCAACCTCAAATAAATAAACAGAAAACACAAAAAAGAAAAGAAATCAGACTGATAAGTGTGTGCAATTGCAACAAAATGAGGTGCCGGGACTCCACACCCAGAGCTGCCTTTCTTTGTTATGTACTGTTTTTCTCTTGTCACCAAGGCTGGAGTGCAACAGTGTGATCTTTGCTAATTGCAACACCTGCCTTTTGGGTTCAAGCAATTGTCCTCCCAATGCCCTTCAAGTAGCTGGGGTTGCAGGTGTCCACACCACCACATCCATCTAACTTTCTATTTTTATTCTTTGTACCTCCAATATATCTTTATTTGATTTTTAAAAAACAGTTACAACAAGGAAAAAATTATGACATGCTGCACTTTTCTCCATGTAATTGTGGTGCTATGGCCAGACCGGCCTTACGTGTAGCATCCCAATTTTAGTGTAGGTGCTGCTGAAGTGACCACATGCCAAGACTAGCTCAGCTATTTTATGTTTTTCTGGTTTTCTTTTGTTTTTTGTTATAGGGCGTGGGTTTGCTGTGTCATTCTAGGCCAGTCTCGAACCCGTGACCTCACAATCTGCCTGCCTTAACATTCCTTGTGCTGGGACTACAGGCTTGAGCTGCAAAGCCAAACCCAAATTGTTTTTTTGATTTAAAGAGGAGGTTTCACCATGCTGGTCGGACAAGTCTGGAATGCACAACTTCTCGTGACCTGCCCACCTTGACCTTTGAGGCGCCTGAATGTCAGGCTGCTGCGAGCCAAAGTGCCTGGCTGTTATAATTTATTATTAGAAAAAAAATGAGAGAGACTGTGATGGGCACTGCCACTCTCACCAGCAATCTTAAAACTTTGGGAGGCCGAGGTGGGCGGGTTTCTGGAGGTCACAAGTTTGAGGTCAGTCTGAGACTTCCGGTGAAAACACACAATACATAAAAAAAAAACAAAAAGGTTAAGTAATAAGACTGATGAGTGTGTGCAATTGAAACAAAACAAGGTGCCAGGTGACTCCACCCCCAGCCCCGAATTTCTTTATTATGTACTGTTTTTCTATTGTCACTAAGGCTGAACTGCAACAGTGCAATCTTTGCTTATAGCAACACTTGCCTCTTGGGTTCAAGCAATTGTCCTCCCAATACCCTTCAAGTAGCTGGGGTTGCAGTTGTCCACACCAGCACGTCCATCTAACTTTCTATTATTTTTCTCTGTACCTCCAATCTGTCTTTATTCGATTTCCACAAAACATCCACAATGAAAAAAAGTATATGAAAAGCTGCACCCCTGTGCATGTCATTTTTGTGCTATGACCAGGCCGGCCTTCTGTGTGGCATCCCAATTTTAGTGTAGGTGCTTCCAAAGCGAGCATATGCCAAGCCTAACTTAGCGTTTTTATGTACTTGTTTTTTTGTTTTTTTATAAGGAGTGGGATAATCTGTGGCCTTCGAGGCCAGTCTCAAACCTGTGACCTCACGATCCCCTTGCCTTGGCATATTTGTGCTGGGACTAATGGCTTGAGCTGCTGAGTCAAACCCAAATTATGTTTTCATTTTAAAGCCAGGGTTTCACCATGTTGGTTGGCGGGTCTCAAACTCAAAACTTCTCGGGATCTGCCCGCCTTGCTCTTCGAGGCATCTGAATGACAGGCTGCCATGAGCCACCGTGCCCAGCAGGCCAATTTTATTGTTAGAAAAAAAGGCAGAAAGACTGTGCCCTGCACTGCCACTCATGCCAGCAATCTAAGCACTTTGGGAGGCTGAGGTGGGCGGTTTACCTGAGGTCACGAGTTCGAGGTCAGCCTGAGATTTTCGATGAAAACCCACCTCATATAAAAAAATAAAACAAACAAACAAACAAACAAAAAACAGAAAAAAAAAGAAACATAATCAGTTTGATGACTGTGTGCAATTGAAACAAAACAAAATGCCGGGAATCTCCACCCTCAGAACATCCTTTTTTTTATTACATACAGTTTTCCTCTTGTCACCAAGGCTGGAGTGCAACAGTGTGATCTTTGCTTATTGCAACACCTGCCTTTTAAGTTCAAGTGATTGTCATTCCAGTGCCCTGCAAGTAGCCGGGGTTGCAGGTGTCCACACCATCAGGTCCAGCTAAATTTCTATTTTTATTTTTCTGTACATCCAATCTATCTTTATTTGATTTCCACAAAGCAGTCACAACAAAGAAATAAAATATGAAAAACTGCACCCCTGTGCATGTCATTTTTATGCTACGACCACGCTGGCCTTCTGTGTAGCA
Organism: Saguinus imperator; assembly: GCA_004024885.1. Lineage (NCBI taxonomy): Eukaryota > Metazoa > Chordata > Mammalia > Primates > Cebidae > Saguinus > Saguinus imperator. The sequence continues at coordinate 95,666 of PVHO010004442.1, forward strand.
TCCCAATTTTAGTGTATGTATTGCCGAAGCGAGCACATGCCAAGCCCAGCTAAGCTTTTTTACGTTTTTCTGTTTTTTCTTTTTTTTTGGTTTGTTTTGTTTTTTTGTTTTTTGGTTTTGGGGTTTTTTTAAATCTGTTTACTTTTAGAAAATTCGTCTGTAGGAAAGGAGCCAAGTGTCCGTTTCCAATGGGGGGGCACGTTCTCATGGAGGTACTGTAAAGCTAAGTCTGTCCACTTCATTTCTTGTTCTTTGACAGATTCTGTGGTGCCACCATTGTCTTGTTCAGGTTCAGGAAGCTCATTCAGTGGTATTGCGACATCCTCATAAGGCAGCTTGTCTTCTCACCAAGCATCATCAATCAAATCCAAGATCCTTCCATCTCTCTGAACCCCACTGTCCATTTTCCTGTAGCTTCGATCTTGTCAAATCGGCATCCAGCACACAGCAGCTGATGCTTTCTCTGGCCACTCCCTTGTTTTTTGTTTTTTATGGGAGCAGGCTACACTGTGTCTTTCGAGGCCAGTCTCAAACCTGTGAACTCAGGATCTGCCAGCCTCGGCATTCTTTGTGCTGGGACTACAGGCTCTTGCTGTGGAGCCCAACCCAAATTGTGTTTTTGTTTTAAAGACAGGATTTCACCATGTTGGTCGAGCTGTTTTTGAACCCACAACTTCTCGTTATTTGCCTGCCTTGATCTTTGAGGCGTCTGAATGACAGGCTGCCATGAGCCACCATGATGGGCTGTTATAATGCATTGTTAAAAAAGAAATTAGAGAGACTGTGCCAGGTTCTGCCACTCACGCCAGCAATCAAAGCACTTTGGTAGGCTGAGTTAAGCGGGTGTTCTGAGGTCATGAGTTCGAGGTCAGCCTGAGCATTCTGGTGAAAACCCACCTTACATAATAAAAGAGAAAAACAAAAAGAAAGTTAATCAGACTGATGAGTGTGTGCAATTGAAACAAAACGATGTGCCGGGAGACTCCACCCCCAGAACCGCCTTTCTTTATTACGTGCAGTTTCCCTCTTGTCACCAAGACTGGAGTGCAACAGTGCAATCTTTGCTTAATACAACACCTGTTTTTTAAGTTCAAGTGATTGTAATTTCAATGACGTTCAAGTAGCTGGGGTTGATGGTGTCCACACCACCAGGTCCAGCTAACTTTCTATTTTTATTTTTCTGAACCTTCAATCTATCTTTATTTGATTTAAACAAAGCAGTCACAAGCAACAAATAAAATACAAAAGCTGCACACCTGTGCGTGTTGTTTTTATGCTGTGACCACACCGGCCTTCTGTGTAGCGTCTCAATTTTAGTGTAGGTGCTGCAGAAGCGAGCACATGCCAAGCCAAGGTCAGCTTTATTCTTTTTTTTTTTTTTTTTTAAATCAAGATCAGGCTACGCTGTGTCTTTTGAGGCCAGTCTCTAACCTGTGACCACACGATCCGCCTACCTCGGCATTCTTTGTGCTGGGACTAGAGGCTTCAGCCGTGGAGCCCAACCCAAATTGTGTTTTTGTTTTAAACATGGGGTTTCAGCATGTTGGAGGGGTGGGTCTCGAACACGAAAATTCTCGTGATTCACCCGCCTTTAACTTTGAGGCGTCTGAATGACATGCTCACATAAGCCATCGTGCCAGGGTGTTATAATGTATTTTTTTTAAAAGAAATCAGAGAGATTGTGCCATGCGCTGCCACTCACGCCAGTAATCTAAGCACTTTGGAAGGCCGAGTGGGCTGGTTTTCCAAGGTCACGAGTTCGAGGTCAGCCTGAGCATTCCAGTAAAAACCCATCTCACATAGTAAAAGAGAAAAAAAAAGAAAAGTAATCAGACTGATGAGAGTGTGCATTTGAAACAAAACGAGCTATCAAAAGACTTCCCTTTAAGAACCGCCTTTTTTTATTACGTACAGTTTTATTGTTGTCACCAAGGCTGGAGTGCAATAGTGTGATCTTTGCTTATTGCAACACCTGCCTTTTAAGTTCAAGTGATTGTCATTCCAACTACCTTCAATTAGCTAGAGTTGTAGGTGTCCACACCATGAGGTCCAGCTAACTTTCTATTTTGATTTTTCTTTACCTCCAATTTATCTTTATTTGATTTCCACAAAGCAGTAACAACGAAGATATATAATATGAAAAGCTGAAAACCTGTGCATGTCATTTTTATGCTACGACCATGCCGGCATTCTGTTAAGCATCCCAATTGTAGTGTAGGTACTGCCGAAGCGAGCACATGCCAAGCCCAGCTCAGCTTTCTTATGTTTTTCTTTTTTGGTTGTTTTTTATAAGGAGCGGTGTATACTGTGTCTTTCAAGGCCAGTCTCGAACTCGTGATCTCACGATCTGCCTGCCTCAGCATTCTTTGTTCTGGGACTAGAGGCTTGAGCCACAAACTACAACATAAAATGTCTTTTCGTTACAAAGACAAAGTTTCAGCATGTTGGAAGGGTGGGTCTCAAACCCGCAAAATTCTCGTGATTCGCCCGCCTTGATCTTTGAGGCATCTGAATAACAGGCGGCTGCAAGTTATCGTGCCAGGCTGTTATAATGTATTTTTTTTATTTGTTTAAATTTTTATTGCATTATAGGTTTTGGGGTACATGTGCAGAACGTGCAAGATAATTGCATAGGTACACACATAGTGTGTTTTGCTGCCTTCCTCCCCTTCACCCACACTTGGCAATTATCCCCAGGCTATTCCTCCCCAGCCCCCCCTCGTGGTCCCTCCTCCATTCCCCCCAATAGACCCCAGTATGTAGTAGAACCCCTCCCTGTGTCCATGTGTTCTCACTTTTCTCACCCGCCTATGAGTGACAATATGCGGTATTTCTTTTTCTGTTCTTGTGTCACTTTGCTGAGAATGATGTTCTCCAGATTCATCCATGTCCTTACAAAAAAACAAAAACTCATAATTTTTGATTGCTGCATAATATGCCATGGTGTATATATGCCACATTTTCCCAGTCCAGTCTATCATCGATGGGCATTTGGCTTGGTTCCAGGTCTTTGCTATTGTAAACAGTGCTGCAATGACCATTCGTGTGCATGTGTCCTTATAGTAGAACGATTTATAGTCCTTTTGATATATACCCAGTAATGGGATTGCTGGTTCAAATGGAATTTCTATTTCTAGGTCGTTGAGGAATCGCCACACTGTCTTCCACAATGGTTGAACTAATTTACACTCCCACCAACAGTGTAAGAGTGTTCCTATTTCTCCACATCCTCTCCAGCATCTGC
>PVHO010004442.1:99009-119131 GCA_004024885.1 Saguinus imperator
TGTGGTTTTGATTTGCATCTCTCTAATGACCAGTGATGATGAGCATTTTTTCATGTGTTTGTTGGCCTCATGTATGTCTTCTTTTGTAAAGTGTCTGTTCATATCCTTTGCCCATTTTTGAATGGGCTTGTTTGTTTTTTTCCTGTAAATCTGTTTGAGTTCTTTGTAAATTCTGGATATCAGTCCTTTGTCAGATGCGAAAAGTGCAAAGAATTTTTTCCCATTCTGATGGTTGCTGATTCACTCTAGTGACCGTTTCTTCTGCCATGCAGAAGCTGTGGAGTTTGATTAGGTCCCATTTGTCTATTTTGGCTTTTGTTTCCAATGCCTTTGGTGTTTTGGTCATGAAGTCCTTGCCTACTCCTATGTCCTGAATGGTTTTGCCTAGATTGTCTTCTAGGGCTTTTATGGTGCCAGGTCTTACGTTTAAGTCTTTAATCCATCTGGAGTTAATTTTAGTGTACAGTGTCAGGAAGGGGTCCAGTTTCTGCTTTCTGCACATGGCTAGCCAGTTTTCCCAACACCATTTATTAAACAGGTAATCTTTCCCCATTGCTTGTTTTTGTCTGGTTTATCAAAGATTATATGGTTGTAGATATGTTGTGTTGCCTTTGATGCCTCTGTTCTGTTCCATTGGTCTATATCTCTGTTTTGGTACCAGTACCATGCTGTTTTGATTACTGTAGCCTTGTAGTATAGTTTGCAGTCTGGTAGTGTGATGCCTCCTGCTGTGTTCTTTTTGCTTAGAATTGACTTGGCTATGCGAGATCTCTTTGGTTCCATATACAGTTCATGGTGGTATTTTCCAGTTCTGTGAAGAAATTCAATGATAGTTTGATGGGGATAGCATTGAATGTGTAAATTACTTCGGGCAATACAGCCATTTTCACAATACTGATTCTTTCTAAACACAAACATGAAATGTTTCTCCATCTGTTTGTGTCCTCACATATTTCGTTGAGCAGTGGTTTGTAGTTTGCCTTGAGGAGGTCCCTTACGTTCCCTGTGAATTGTATTCCTAGGTATTTTATTTTTCTTGTAGCAATTGTGAATGGCATTTTGTTCTTGATTTGGTTCTCTTTTAGTCTGTTTTTGGTGTATAGGAATGCTTGTAATTTTTGCACATTGATTTTATATCCTGAGACTTTGCTGAAGTTGCTTATCAGTTTCAGGAGCTTTTGGGCTGAGGTGATGGGGTCTTCTAGGTATACTATCATGTCATCAGCAAATAGACAACTTGGATTCCACCTTTCCTATTTGAATACCCTTTATTTCTTTTTCCTTCCTGATTGCTCTGGCTAGAACTTCCAGTACTATGTTGAATAGGAGTGGTGAGAGAGCGCATCCTTGTCTAGTGCTGGATTTCAAAGGAAATGCTTCCAGTTTTTGCCCATTAAGTATGATATTGGCTGTTGGTTTGTCGTAAATAGCTTTTATTACTTTGAGATATGTTCCATCAATACCAAGTTTATTGAGGGTTTTTAGCATAAAGGGCTGTTGAATTTTGTCAAATGCCTTCTGTGCGTCGATTGAGATAATCATGTGGTTTTGGTTTTTGGTTCTCTTTATGTGGTGAATTACATTTATAGGCTTCCATATGTTGAACCAGCGTTGCATCCTCAGCATGAATTCTACTTGATCATCATGGATAAGTTTTTTAATGTGCTGTTGCAATCGGTTTGCCAGTATTTTATTGAAGATTTTTGCATCTATGTTCATTATGGATATTGGCCTGAAATTTTCTTTTCTTGTTGAGTCTCTGCCGGGTTTTGGTATGAGGATGATGTTGGTCTCATAAAATAATTTGGGAAGGGTTCCCTCTTTTTGGATTATTTGGAATAGTTTCAGAAGAAATGGTACTAGATCCTCTTTGTGTGTCTGGTAGTATTCGGCTGTGAACCCATCTGGACCTGGGCTTTTTTTGTGTGGTAGGCTCTTAATTGCTGCCTCAACTTCAGACCTTGTTATTGGTCTATTCATAGTTTCAGCTTCCTTCTGGTTTAGGCTTGGGAGGACACAGGCGTGCAGGAATTTATCCATTTCTTTCTGGTTTACTAGTTTATGTGCATAGAGTTGTTTGTAGTATTCTCTGATGATGGTTTGAATTTCTGTGGAATCTGTGGTGATTTCCCCATTATCGTTTTTCATTGTATCTATTTGGTTGTTCTCTCTTTTCTTTTTTATCAGTCTGGCTAGTGGTCTGTCTATTTTGTTGATCTTTTCAAAAAACCAGCTATTGGATTTATTGATTTTTTGAAGGGTTTTTCTTGTCTCTATCTTGTTCAGTTCTGCTCTGATCTTAGTTTCTTGTCTTCGGCTAGGTTTTGAGCTTTTTTGATCTTGCTCCTCTAGCTCTTTCAATTTTGATGATAGGGTGTCCATTTTGGATCTCTCCACTCTTCTCATGTGGGCACTTATGGCTATATATTTTCCTCTACAGACTGCTTTAAATATGTCCCAGAGATTCTGGTATGCTGTGTCTTCGTTCTCATTGGTTTTGAAGAACTTCTTTATTTCTGCCTTCATTTCATTGTTTATCCAATCAACATTCAAGAACCAGTTGTTCAGTTTCCATGAAGCTGTGCGGTTCAGAGTTATCTTCTTTCTGATTTCTGCGTTTCAACTTGATTGCACTATGGTCTGAGAGACTGTTTGTTATGATTTCAGTTGTTTTGCATTTGCTGAGGAGTGCTTTACTTCCAATTATGTCGTCAGTTTTTTAGTAGTTGTGATGTGGTGCTGAGAAGAATGTATATTCTCTGGATTTGGGGTGGAGAGTTCTGTAAATATCTATCAGGTTTGCTTGTTCCAGGTCTGAGTTCAAGTTCTGAATATCCTTGTTAATTTTCTGTCCGGTTGATCTGTCTGCTATTGACAGTGGAGTGTTAAAGTCTCCCACTATTAATGTGTGGGAGTCTAAGTCTCTTTGTAAGTCATTAAGAACTTGCCTTATATATCTGGGTGCTCCTGAATTGGGTCCATATATATTTAGAATCGTTAGCTCTTCTTGTATTGATCCTTTTACCATTATGTAATGACCTTCTTTGTCCCTTTTGATCTTTGTTGCTTTAAAATCTATTTTATCAGAGATGAGAATTGCAACTCCTGCTTTTTTTTTCTCCATTTTCTTGGTAAATCGTCCTCCATCTTTTTATTTTGAGCCTTTTTGTATCCTTGCATGTGAGGTGGGTTTCCTGGATACAGCACACTGATGGGTTTTGCCTTTTTATCCAATTTGCCAGTCTGTGTCTTTTGATTGGTGCATTTAGCCCATTTACATTTAGGGTTAATATTGTTATGTGTGAATTTGATACTGCCATTTTGATACTAGCTGGCTGTTTTGCCCATTGTTTCATGTAGATTCTTCATTTTTTGATGCTCTTTAGCATTTGGTATGCTTTTAGGATGGCTGGTACTGGTTGTTTCTTTCTGTGTAGTGCCTCTTTCAGGAGCTTTTGTAAAGCAGGCCTAGTGGTGACAAAATCTCGGAGTACTTGCTTGTTCATGAAGGATTTTATTTTTCCTTCACTTATGAAGCTCAGTTTGGCTGGATATGAAATTCTGGGTTGAAAGTTCTTTTCTTTAAGGATGTTGAATATTGGCCCCCACTCTCTTCTGGCTTGTAGAGTCTCTGCCGAGAGATCTGAGGTGAGTCTGATGGGCTTCCCTTTGTGGGTGACCCGACCTTTCTCTCTGGCTGCCCTTAGTATTTTCTCCTTCATTTCAACCCTGGTGAATCTGACGATTATGTGCCTTGGGGTTGCTTTTCTTGCAGAGTATCTTTGTGGAGTTCTCTGTATTTCCTGGAGTTGAGTATTGATCTGTCTTGCTAGATTGGAAAAATTTTCCTGGATAATATCCTGAAGAGTGTTTTCCAGCTTGGATTCATTCTCTTCATCACATTCTGGTACACCTATCAAACGTAGGTTGGGTCTCTTCACATAGTCCCACATTTCTTGGAGACTTTGTTCATTCCTTTTTTGCACTTTTTTCTCTTATCTTGGTTTCTCGTTTTATTTCATTGAGTTGATCTTCGACTTCTGATATTCTTTCTTCTGCTTGGTCAATTCGGCTGTTGAAACTTGTGCATGCTTTGCGAAGTTCTCGTGTTGAGTTTTTCAGCTCCTTCAATTCATTCATATTCCTCTCTTAGTTATCCATTCTTGTTCTCATTTCCTCGAATCTTTTTTCAAATCTTTTTTCAAGGTTCTTAGTTTCTTTGCACTGATTTAGAACATGTTCTTTTAGCTCACTGATATTTCTCATTATCCACTTTCTGAGTTCTGATTCCGTCATTTTGTCACATTCATTCTCCGTCCAGCTTTGTTCCCTTGCTGGTGAGGAGTTTTGGTCCTTTGTAGGAGGTGAAGTGTTTTGGTTTCGGGTGTTTTCCTCCTTTTTGTGCTGGTTTCTTTCCATCTTTATAGATTTATTCACCTGTCATCTCAGTAGTTCCTGATTTTTCAATTGGGTCTCTGTGTGGACACCCAGATTTTTGATGATGAGGTATTTCTGTTACTTAGTTTTTCTTCTAATGGTCTATCCCCTCTGCTGTACAAGTGCTGAGGTCCACTCCAGGCCCTGCTTGTCCGGGAACACCTGTAGCAGTAGCAGAACAGTGAGGGATGCTACCAGTTTCTTCTTCTGCTATCTTTTTTTCAGAGTGATGCCCGCCAAATTTTAGTCTGATTAGTCCTTTTTTGGGGTGACTCTTTGGATATACAGGGGTCAGGGAACTGCTTGAGAAGACGGTCTGTGCTTTATAGGAGTTCCAGTGCTGAGCTGTGAGCTCCGTTGTTCATTCAGCATTGTTGGGAGGATGTGTTAATGTCTGCTGCAACAGAACTCATAAATCCCCCCTTTTTTCCCCCTTAGAGTTGGGGCTTTCTTTATGAGTATCTGTTGCACTGTCCTGCCCAGCTAGGAGGCAGTCTATTCACTATTTGCCTGCCGGGGCTCCACCCTGCTAGCATGGGTCTGCCCTGTTGCTGCGGGGCTCCATTCTGTTGTGGCTTGCTCTGCCCTGCTGTGGCTTGCTCCGCCCTGCTGGCAGAGTTTCTCTGTTATGGCAGGTTGCCTTGGCAACAGCAGGCTGCGTCAGCCCTGTGTGGTACTTCAGTAGGGGGATTGCATCAGTAGTGGTGGATGCCCCTCCCCCACTGGGGTGCACCATTCTAGATGCCGGCAGCAAAACTCTCAGCCCCGAGCACCTCCAATTGCTGCCCTGCTTGTCCCCATCAGGGTAGGACCAGCCGAGCCTGATCACCCAGCTTTCTGCCTCAGAATCCATCCTCTCTCTCTCTCTCTTCCTCTCCCCAAGATGAATGGTTGACTCACTGGCGCCCCAGTAGGCTGCTGATAGGGCACTGGGATCCATGCAATCTCCCATGCTGCTGCCCATTGCACTGGCTCAGATCACGTTTCCCAGGAATTTTTTGGTCTGGCTCATTGTCCAAGTCCTGTCCAATCAGATGGACATGCCAATCTGCCCTTCCAAATCTCAGATTCCCGGTTTAACAGGGCACCCGGACCAGTGAGTTTTGTGCCCGGTGCTGCTGTGCTGCAGAACCGGCTGAAGTGGCCACATGAGCCAGCTGTGCCAGTGTCTTGTGTCTCTCCCACACCTAGGACTTTCAACATTCTGTGGGCAAGAAAGATCTGTCCGAGAATGTGGCTAGGACTCACCCTCTGCACCTTCACTGAGAGCTGCAATCTGGAGTCACCTCTACGACACTATCTTGGAAGTCCCATTATAATGTATTTTTTAAAAAGAAATCAGAGAGACTCTGCCATGTGCTGCCACTCACACCAGCAATCTAAACACTTTAGGAGGCCAAGGTGGGAGGGTTTCCTGAGGTCGGGAGTTCGAGATCAGCCTGAGGATTCCAGTGAAAACCAATCTCACATAATAAAAGAGAGAGTAAAAAAGAAAGGTAATCAGACTGATGAGAGTGTGCAATTGAAACAAAATGAGCTGCCAGGAGACTCCATTTCCAAATCCGCCTTTCTTTATTACATACAGTTTTTCTCTTGTCACCAAGGCTGGAGTGCAATACTGCAATCTTTGCCTATTGCAACACCTGCCTTTTAAATTCAAGTGATTGTCATTCCAATTCCCTTCAATTAGCTGGAGTTGCAGGTGTCCACACCACCAGGTCCCGCTTACTTTCTATTTTTACTTTTATTTGCCTCCAATCTATCTTTATTTGATTTCCACAAAGCAGTAACAAAGAAGAAATAAAATACGAAAAGCTGCAAATCTGTGTGTGTTATTTTTACGCTACGATTAGGCCGGCCTTCTGTGTAGCATTCCAATTTTAGTGTTGGTGTTGCCAAAGCGAGCACATGCAAAGCTCAGGCTCAGCTTTTTCAAATTTTTCTGTTTTTTCTTTTTTTTTTTTTTTTTTTTTTTTATGTGGAGCGGGCTATGCTGTTTCTTTCAAGGCCAGTCTTGAACGTGTTACCTCACAATACATTTGCCTCTGCATTATTTGTGCTGGGACTAGAGACTTGAGCCATGGATCCCAACACAAATTGTCTTTTCATTTTAAAGACAGGGTTTCACCATGTTGGTCGGGTGGGTCTCGAATTTGCAACTTCTCATGATTCACCCACCTTGATCATTGAGGTGTCAGAATGACAGGCTGCCCTAAGCCACTGTGACAGGCTCTTATAATGTATTGTTAAAAAAGAAGTTAGAGAGACTGTGCCATGCGCTGCCACTCATGCCAGCATCTAAGCACTTTGGGAGGCCAAGGTGGATGTGTTTTCTGAGGGCAGGAGGTCGAGGTCAGCCTGAGAATTCCGGTGAAAACACACCTAACATAATAAAAGAGAATAAAGAAAAGTAATCAGACTAATGAGAGTGTGTAATTGAAACAAAACGAGCTGCCGGGAGACTGCACCACAGAACCTCCTTTCTTTATTATGTACGGTTTCCCTCTTGTCACCAAGGCTGGAGTGCAACAGGGAGATCTCTGCTTATTGCAACACCTTTTTTTTAAGTTCAAGTGATTGTCATTCCAGTGCCCTGCAAGTAGGTGGGGTTTCAGATGTCCACACCACCAGGTCCAGCTCAGTTTCTATTTTTATTTTTCTGTACCTTTAATCTATCTTTATTTGATTTCCACAAAGCAGTCACAATGAAGAAATGAAATACGAAAAGCTGCACACCTGTGCATGTCATTTTTTAGCTACGACCATGCCGGCATTCTGTGTAGCATTCCAATTTTAGTGTAGGTGCTGCCGAAGCGAGCACATGCCAAGCCCAGCTAAGCTTTTTTATGTTTTTCTGTTTTTTATAGGGAGTGAGCTATGCTCACGTTCAAGGCCAGTCTCGAACGTGTGACCACACAAACCGCCTGCCTCGGCATTCTTTGTGCTGAAACTACAGGCTTGAGCCGTGGAGCTCATCTTAAATAGTGTTTTCGTTTTAAAGATGGAATTTCACCCTGCTGGTCGGAGGGTCTCATACCCACAACTTCTCATGATTTGCCCACCTTGATCTTTGAGGCGTTTTAATAACATGCTGCCGTGAGCCACTGTGCGAAGCTGTTATAATGTAATCTTAAAACAGTAATTAAAGAGACTGTGTTGGGTGCTGCCACACACGCCAGGAATCTAAGGACCTTGGGAGGCTGAAGTGGATGGGTTTCCTGAGGTCACGAGTTCAAGGGAAGCCTGAGCATTCTGGTGAAAACCCACCTCACCTATAAAAAGAGAAAAAAAAAGAAAAGTAGTCATACTGATGAGTGTGTGCAATTGAGAAAAAAAGAGGTGCCGGAAAACTCCACCCCCAGAACCGCCTACCTTTATTACCTACAGTTTTCCTCTCGTCACCAAGGCTTTAGTGCAATGGTGCGATCTTTGCTTATTGCAACACCTGCCTTTTAAGTTCAAGTCATTGTCATCCCAATGCCCTTCAAGTGGCTGGGGTGAAAAATGTCCACACCACCAGGTCCAGCTAACTTTCTATTTTTATTTTTCTGTACCTCCAACCTATCTTTATTTGATTTCCACAAAGCAGTCACTACAAAGAAATAAAATAGAAAAACTGCACACCTGTGCGTGTCGTTTTTCCACTATGAAGACGCCGGCCTTCTGTGTAGCTTCCCAATTTTAGTGTAAGTGCTGCCGAAGAGACCACATGACAAGCCCAGATAAGTTTTTTTATGTTTTTCTGGTTTTTTTTTTGGTATTTTATAGGGAGCAGGCTACACTGTCTCCTTTGAGGACAGTCTTGAACCTGTGACCTCACGATCCGCCTGCCTCGGCATTCTTTGTGTTGGGACTACGGGCTTGAGCAGCGGAGCCCAACCCAAATTGTGTTTTCGTTTTAAAGATGTGGTTTCACCATGTTCGTCGGGTGGGTTTCGAACCCTCAACTTCTCGTGATTTGCCCTCATTGATATTTGAGGCCTATGAATGACAGGCTGCCTTTAACCACCGTGCCGAGCTGTTATAATGTATTGTTAAAAAGTAATTAGAGAGACTCTGCCAGGTGCTGCCACTCACGCCAGAAATCAAAGCACTTTGGGAGGCCGAGGTGGGCGGGTTTCCTGAGGTCAGGAGTTCTAGGTCAGCCTGAGCATTACGGTGAAAACCCACCTTACATAATAGAAGAGAAAAAGAAAAGAAAGGTAAAAGACTGATGAGTGTGTGCAATTGAAAAAAAAACGAGGTGCCGAGAGACTCTACTCCCAAAACCGCCTTTCTTTATTACGTGAAGTTTTCCTTTTGTCACCAAGACTGGACTGCAACAGTGCAATCTTTACTTATTGCAACTCCTGCCTTTCAGGTTCAACTGAATGTCATCCCAATGCCTTTCAAGTAGCTGGGGTTTTAGGTGTCCAAACCACCAGGTCCAGCTACCTTTCTATTTTTTTTTCTGTACCTCCAATCTATCTTTATTTGATTTCCACAAAGCAGTTACTAAGGAGAAATAAAATACAAAAACTGCACACTTCTGCATGTCATTTTTCCACTACGAAGACGCCGGCCTTCTGTGTAACATTCCAATTTTAGTGTACATGCTGCCGAAGAGACCACATGCCAAGCCCAGCTAAGTTTTCTTATGTTTTTATGATTTTTTTGTATTTTATAAGGAGCGGGCTATGCTGTGTCCTTCGAGGACAGTCTCGAACCTGTGACCTAATGATCCGCCTGCCTCGGCATTTTTTGTGCTGGGTCTACAGGCTTGAGTCCTGGAGACCAAACCAAATTGTGATTTCCTTTTAAGATGGGGTCTCACCATGTTGATCGGGCCCTTCTCGAACCAGCAACTTCTCGTGATTTGCCCGCTTTGATATTTCAGGCCTCTGAATGACAGGCTGCCGTCAGCCACCGTGCCGGGCTGTTATAATGTATTGATAAAAATGAAATTGGAGAGACTCTGCCAAGTGCTGACACTCACGCCAGCAATCTAAGCATTTTGGGAGGCCGAGGTGGTCGGGTTTTTTAAGGTCCCAATTTCGAGGTGAGCCTTAGCATAACGGTGAAAACCCATCTTACATAATAGAAGAGAAAAAGAAAAGAAAGGTAAGAGACTGATGAGTGTGTGCAATTGAAAAAAAACGAGGTGCCAAGAGACTCCTCCCCCAAAACCGTTGTTCTTTATCACGTGAAGTTTCCATCTTGTCACCAAGGCTGAAGTGCAAAAGTGTGATATTTGCTTATTGCAACTCTTGCATTTTGGGTTCAACTGAATGTCATCCCAATGCCTTTCAAGTAGCTGGGGTTGCAGGTGTCCACATCACCAGATCCAGCTAATTTTATATTTTTATTTTTCTGTACATTCAATCTATCTTTATTTAATTTCCACAAAGCAGTCACTACAAAGAAATAAAATACAAAAAGCTGCACACCTGTGCGTGTCATTATTATGCTACGATGATGCCGCACTTCTGTGTAGCGTCCCAATTTTAGTATACCTGCTGCCGAAGAGACCACATGACAAGCCCAGCTAAGCTTATTTATGTTTTTGTGTTTCCTTTTATTTTTATTTTTGGATTTTATAGGGAGCGGGCTATGCTATGTCCTTCCAGGCCAGTCTCGAACCTGTGACCTCATGATCCGCATGCCTCAGCATTCCTTTTGCTGGGACTACAGACTTGAGCCTCGGAGCCCAAACCAAATTGTGTTTTCATTTTAAAGACGGGGTTTCACCATCTTGGTCTGGCTGGTCTCCAACTCGCAACTTCTCGTGATTTGCCCGCATTGATCTTTGAGGCCTCTGAATGACAGGTTGCCGTTAGCCACAGTGCTGGGCTGTTATAATGTATTGTTAAAAAAGAAATTAGAGAGACTCTGCCAGGTGTTGCCACTCACACCAGCAACCTAAGCACTTGGGGAGGCCGAGGTGGGCGGGTTTTCTGAGGTCACGATTCCGAGATCACCCAGAGCATTACAGTGAAAAGCCACCTTACATAATAAAAGAGAAAAAGAAAAGAAAGGTAACAGACTGATGAGTGTGTGCAATTGAAAAATAACGAGGTGCCGAGAGACTTCTCCCCCAAAACTGCCTGCTTTTATTACGTGCAATTTCCCTCTTGTCACCAAGGCTGGAGTGCAACAGTGCGATTTTTGCTTATTACAACTCCTGCCTTTTGGGTTCAACAGAATGTCATTCCAATGCCTTTCAAGTAGCTGGGGTTGCAGGTGTCCACACCACCAGGTCCAGCTAACTTTCTATTTTTATTTTTCTGTACCTTTAATCTATCTTTATTAATTTCCACAAAGCAGTCACTACGAAGAAATAAAATACAAAAAGCTGCACACCTCTGCATGTCATTTTTCCACTACGACGATGCCGGCCTTCTGTGTAGCGTCCCAATTTTAGTGTATGTGCTGCCAAAGAGAGCACATGCCAAGCTCAGCTAAGCTTTTTTATGTTTTGTTTTGTTTTTGTATTTTATAGGGAGCGGGCTACGCTGTGTTCTTCGATGCCAGTCTCGAACCTGTGACCTCACGATCCACCTGCCTCAGCATTTTTTGTGCTGGGACTACAGGCTTGAGCCCTGGAGCCCAACCCAAATTGTGTTTGCCTTTTAAAGACGTGGTTTTACCATGTTGGTCGGGAGGGTCTCGGACCCCCAACTTCTCGTGATTTGCCCGCATTGATCTTTGAGGCCTCTGAATGACAGGCTGCCTTTAACCACCGTGCCGAGCTGTTATAATATATTGTTAGAAATGAAATTAGAGAGACTCTGCCAGGTGCTGCCACTCATGCCAGAAATCAAAGCCCTTTGGGAGGCTGAGTTGGGCAGGTGTCCTGAAGTTAGGAGTTCAAAGTCAGCCTGAGCATTATGGTGAAAACCCACCTTACATGATAGAAGAAAAAAAGAAAAGAAAGGTAAAAGACTGATGAGTGTGTGCAATGGAAAAAAAAAAAAAACGAGGTGACGAGAGACTCCACCCCCAAAACTGCCTTTATTTATTATGTGAAATTCCCCTCTTGTCACTAACGCTGGAGTGCAACAGTGCGATCTCTGCTTATTGCAACACCTGCCTTTCGGGTTCAACTGGATGTCATCCCAATGCCTTTCAAGTAGCTGGGGTTGAAGGTGTCCAAATCACCAGGTCCAGCTAACTTTCTATTTTTATTTTTCTGTACCTCCAATCTATCTTTATTTGATTTCCACAAAGCAGTCACTACGAATAAATAAAAAACAAAAAGCTGCACACATGTGCGTGTCACTTTTACGCTACGACGCTGCCAGCCTTCTGTGTAGCGACCCGATTTTAGTGTACCTGCTGCCGAAGAGACCACATGCCAAGCCCAACTATGCTTTTTTATGTTTTCCTGTTTTTTTTTTTTTTTTGTATATTTCTTTCTTTTCTTTTCTTTTCTTTTTTTTTTTAAATGGAGTTTTGCTCTTGTTACCCAGGCTGGAGTGCAATGATGAGATCTCGGCTCACCGCAATTTCCGCCTTTTGGGTTCAGGCAATTCTCCTGCCTCAGCCTCCTGAGTAGCTGGGATTATAGGTATGCGCCACCATGCCCAGCTAATTTTTTGTATCTTTAGTAGAGACGGGGTTTCACCATGTTGACCAGGATGGTCTCGATCTCTTGACCTCATGATCCACCCGCCTCGGCCACCCAAAGTGTTGGGATTACAGGCTTGAGCCACCACTCCCGGCCTTTTTTTTTGTATTTTATAGGGAGTGGGCTATGCTGTGTCCTTCGAGGCAAGTCTCGAACCTCTGACCTCACGATCCGCCTGTCTTGGCATTCTTTGTGTAGTGACTACAGGCTTGAGCCGCGGAGCCTCACCAAAATTCTCTTTTTGTTTTAAAGACGTGGATTCATCATGTTGGTCGGGTGGGTGTCGAATCTGCAACTTCTCGTGATTTGCTCGAATCGATATTTGAGGCCTCTGAATGACAGATTGCCGTCAGCCACCGTGCCGGGCAGTTATAATGTATTGTAAAAAAGAAATTAGAGAGACTCTGCCAAGTCCTGCCACTCACGCCAGCAATCTAAGCACTTTCAGAGGCCGAGGTAGGTGGGTTTCTTGAGGTCAGGAGTTCGAGGTCAGCCTGAGTATTACGGTGACAACCCACCTTACATAATAAAAGAGAAAAAGAAAAGAAAAGTAACAGACTGATGAGTGTGTGCAATTGAAACAAATTGAGGTGCCGACAGACTCTACCTTCAAAACCGCCTTTCTTTATTAAGTGAAGTTTCCCTCTTGTAACCAAAGCTGGAGTGCAACCGTGCGATTTTGCTTATTGTAACTCCTACCTTTCAGGTTCCACTGAATATCATCCCAATGCTTTTCAAGTATATGGGGTTGCAGGGGTCCACACCACCAGGTCCAGCTAACTTTTTATTTTTATTTTTCTGTACCTCCAATCTATCTTTCTTTGATTTCCATAAAGCAGTCACTATGAAGATATAAAATACAAAAAGCTGCACACCTGCGTGTGTCATTTTTATGCTACGACGATGCCGGCCTTCTGTGTAGCATCCCAAGATAAGCATACCTGCTGCAGAGGAGACCACATGCCAAGCCCAGATAAGATTTTTAGGTTTTTCTGTTTTTTGTTTGTTTGTTTTGCTTTTTTATAGGGAGTGGGCTACACTGTGTCCTTCGAGGCCAGTCTCGAACCTGTGACCTCATGATCCACCTGCCTCAGCATTCTTTGTGCTGGGACTATAGGCTTGAGCCGCGGAGCCCAACCCAAATTGTGTTTTTGTTTTAAAGATGTGGTTTCACCATGTTGGTCGGGCGGGTCTCTAACCTGCAACTTCTAGTGATTTGCCTGCATTGAGGTTTGAGGCCTGTGAATGACAGGCTGCAGTTAGCCACCATCCCGGGCTGTTATAATGCATTGTTAAAAAAGAAATTAGAGAGACTCTGCCAGGTGCTGCCACTCACGCCAGCAATCTAAGCAATTTGAGAGGCCGAGGTGGGCGGGATTCCTGAGGTCACGAGTTCAAGGTCAGCCTGAACATTATGGTGACAACCCACCTTACATAATAAAAGAGAAAAGGGAAAGAAAGGTAACAGACTGATGAGTGTGTGCAATTGAAACAAATTGAGGTGCCAACAGACTCTACCTCCAAAACCGCCTTTCTTTATTACGTGAAGTTTCCCTCTTGTAACCAAAGCTGGAGTGCAACCGTGCGATTTTGCTTATTGTAAATCCTACCTTTCAGGTTCCACTGAATATCATCCCAATGCTTTTCAAGTAGATGGGGTTGCAGGTGTCCACACCACCTGGTCCAGCTAACTTTCTATTTTTATTTTTCTGTGCTTCCAATCTATGTTTATTTGATTTCCACAAAGCAGTCATTACAAAGTAATAAAATACAAAAAGCTTCACACCTGCACGTATAATTTTTATGCTATGACGACGCCGGGTTTCTGTGTAGCGTCCAAATTTTAGTGTGCGTGCTGCCTAAGAGACCACATGCCAAGCCCAGCTAAGCTTTTTTATGTTTTCCTGGTTTTTTTTCTTTTTGTATTTTATATGAGGCGAGCTACGCTGTGTCCTTCAAGGCCAGTCTCCAACCTGCGACCTCACGATTCGTCTGCTTCGGCATTTTTTTTGCTGCGACTACAGGCTTGAGCCAGGGAACCCAACCCAAATTCTGGTTTCATTTTAATGATGGTGTTTCACCATGTTTGTCGTGCTGGTCTCGATTCCACAACTTCTCATCATTTGCCCCCATTGATCTTTGAGGCCTCTGAATAATAGGGTGCTGTCAACCACTGTGCCAGGCTGTTATAATGTATTGTTAAAAAAGAAATTATCGGCCGGGCATGGTGGCTCAAGCCTTTAATCCCAGCACTTTGGGAGGCCGATGCAGGTGGATCACGAGGTCAAGATATCGAGACCATTCTGGTCGACATGGTGAAACCCCATCTCTACTAAAGATACAAATAATTAGCTGGGCATGGTGGTGCATGCCTGTAATCCCGGCTACTCAGGAGGCTGAGGCAGGAGAATTGCCTGAACCCAGAAGGCAGAGGTTGTGGTGAGCCGAGATTCTGCCATTGCACTCTAGCCTCGGTAACAAGAGCAAAACTCCATCTCAAAAAAAAAAGAAAGAAAGAAAGAAAGAAATTAGACAGACTCTGCCAGGTGATGCCACTCACGCCAGCAATCTAAGCACTTTGGGAGGTTGAGGTGGGTGTGTTGCCTGAGATCACGAGTTTGAGATCAGCCTGAGCACTACGTGAAAACCCACTTTACATAATAAAAGAGAAAAGGAAAAGAAAGGTAACAGACTGATGAGTGTGTGCAATTGAGAAAAAAACGAGGTGCCAAGAGACTCCATCCCCACAACCGCCTTCCTTTATTACGTGAAGTTTCCCTTTTGTCACCAAGGCTGGAGTGCAACAGTGCGATCTTTGCTTATTACAACTTTTGCCTTTTGGGTTCAACTGAATGTCATCCCAATGCCCTTCAAGGAGCTGGGTTTTCAGCTGTCCAAACCACCAGACCCAGCTAACTTTCTATTTTTATTTTTCTGTACCTCCAATCTATATTTATTTGATTTCCACAAATCAGTCACTACGAAGAAAGAAAATACAAAAACTGCACACCTGTGCGTGTCATTTTTCCACTACAAAGACGCCGGTCTTCTGTGTAGAGTCCCAATTTTAGTGTACGTGCTGCCGAAGAGACCACATGCCAAGCCCAGCTAAGCTTTTTTATGTTTTTCTGTTTTTTTTTTTTTGTATTTTATAGGGAGATGGCTACGCTGTGTCCTTCAAGGCCAGTCTGAAAACTGTGACCTCACAATCTGCCTGCCTCGGCATTCTTTGTGCTGGGACTACAGGCTTGAGCTGTGGAGCACAACCCAAATTGTGTTTTCATTTTAAAGACGTGGTTTCACCATGTTGGTCTGGCGGATTTCAAACCCGTAACTTCTCGTGATTTGCCCGCATTGATCTTTGAGACCTGTGAATGACAGGCTGCCGTCAGCCACCATTTCAAGCTGCTATAATGTATTGTTAAAAAAGAAATTAGAGAGACTCTGCCAGGTGCTACCACTCACGCCAGCAATCTAAGCAATTTGGGAGGCCGAGGTTGGTGGTATTCCTGATGTCAGAAGTTCGAGGTCAGCCTGAGCATTACGGTGAAAACCCACCTTACATAATAAAAGAGAAAAAAAAAGGTAACAGACTGATGAGTGTTTGCAATTGAAACAAAACGAGGTGCAGAGAGACTCCACCCCCAAAACCGCCTTTCTTTATTACGTGCAGTTTCCCTCTTGTCACCTAGTCTGCAGTGCAACAGTGCGATCTTTGCTTATTGCAACTCCTGCCTTTCGGGTACAACTGAATGTCATCCCAATGCCCTTCAAATAGCTGAAGTTGCAGGTGTCCACACCACCAGGTGCAGCTAACTTTCTATTTTTATTTTTCAGTACGTCCAATCTATTTTTATTTGATTTCCACAAAGCAGTCACTACGGAGAAATAAAATACAAAAAGCTGCATACCTGTGTGTGTCATTTTTACGCTACGTCGATGACGGCCTTGTGTGTAGCGTCCCAATTTTAGTGTACGTGCTGCCGAAGAGACCACATGCCAAGCCCAGCTAACTTTCTGATGTTTTTTGTGTTTTTTAACGGGAGTGGGCTACGCTGTGTCCTTCGAGGACAGTCTGAAACCTGTGACTTCACGACCCGCCTGCCTCGGCATAATTTGTGCTGGGACTACAGGCTTGAGCCACGAAGCCCAACCCAAATTTTGTTTTTGTTTAAAGACTTGGTTTCACCATGTTGGTCGGGCGGATCTCAAACCCGTAACTTCTCGTGATTTGCCCGCATTGATCTTTGAGACCTCTGAATGACAGGCTGCCGTCAGCCACCGTTTCAAGCTGCTATAATGTATTGTTAAAAAAGAAATTAGAGAGACTCTGCCAGGTGCTGCCACTTATGCCAGCAATCTAAGCACTTTGGGAGGCCGAGGTTGGCGGGTTTTCTGAGGTCATGAGTTCGAGGTCAGCCTGAGCATTATGGTGAAAACCCACCTTTCATAACAATAGAGAAAAATAAAGAAAGGTTACAGACTGATGAGTGTGGGCAATTGAAACAAAACGAGGTGTCGAGTGACTCTACTCCCAAAACCGGCTTTCTTTATTACCTGCAGTTTCCTTCTTGTCACAAGGCTGGAGTGCAACAGTATGATCTTTGATTATTGCAACTCCTGCCTTTCAGGTTCAACAGAATGTCATCCCAATGCCCTTCAATAGCTAGGGTTGCAGGTGTCCACACCACCAGGTCAAGCTAACTTTCTATTTTTATTATTTTCTATTTCCAGTGTATCTTTATTTGATTTCCACAAAGCAGTCACTACGAAGAAATAAAATACAAAAAGCTGCAAACCTGTGCGTGTCATTTTTACGCTAAGATGAGGGCGGCCTTCTGTGTAGCGTCCCAATTTTAGTGTATATGCTGCCGAAGAGATCACATGCCAAGCCCAGCTAAGCTTTTTTATGTTTTCCCGTGTTTGTTTTTGTTTGTTTTTTATAGATAGCAGGCTATGCTGTGTCCTTCAAGGCCAGTCTTGAACCTGTGACCTCACGATTTGCCTGCCTCAGTATTCTTTCTGCTGGGACTACAGGCTTGAGCCACGGAGCCCAACCCAAATTGTGTTGTCGTTTTAAAGATGGGGTTTCAACATATTGGTCGAGTGGGTCTCGAACACGCAACTTCTTTTAATTTTTCCGCATTGATCTTTGAGACCTCTGAATGACAGGCTGCCGTTAGCCACCATGACGGACAGGTATACTGTATTGTTAAAAAAGAAATTAAAGAAACTCTGCCAGGTTCTCCCACTCACGCCAGCAATCTAAGCACTTTGGGAGGCTGAGGTGGGCGGGTTGCCTGAGGTTACGAGTTCCAGGACAGCCAGAACATTACGGTGAAAACCAACCTTACATAACAAAAGAGGAAAAAAAAAAGTAAGGTAACAGACTGATGAGTGTGTGCAATTGAAACAAAACGAGGTGCAGAGAGACTTCACCCCATAACCGGCTTTCTTTATTAAGTGCAGTTTTCCTCTTGTCACCAAAACTGGAGTGCAACAGTGTGATCTTTGCT
The DNA here is from genome assembly GCA_004024885.1 of Saguinus imperator. Classification (NCBI taxonomy): domain Eukaryota; kingdom Metazoa; phylum Chordata; class Mammalia; order Primates; family Cebidae; genus Saguinus; species Saguinus imperator. The sequence goes on from PVHO010004442.1 coordinate 116,569, forward strand.
TATTGCAACTCCTGCCTTTCGGGTTCAACTGAATGTCATCCCAATGTTTTTTTTGTAGCTGGGTTTCCAGGTGTCCACAGCACCAAGTCCAGGTAACTTTGTATTTTTATTTTTCTGTACCTCCAATCAATCTTTATTTCATTTCCACAAAGCAGTCACTACGAAGAAATAAAATACAAAAAGCTTCATACCTGTGCATGTCATTTTTACACTAAGATGAGGCCGGCCTTCTGTGTAGCGTCTGAATTTTATTGTACGTGCTGCCGAAAAGACCACATGCCATGCCCAGCGAAGGCTTTTTATCTTTTTCCGTTTTTTATTTTTTTTTTGTTTTTTATAGGTAGCGGGCTACACTGTGTGCTTTGAAGCCAGTCTCAATCCTGTGACCTCAGAATACGCCTGCCATGGCATTCTTTGTGCTGGGACTATAGGCATGATCTGGGAAGCCCAACACAAATTGTGTTTTGGTTTAAAAATGGGGTTTCATTATGTTGGTCGGGCGGCTGTTATAATGTATTGTTAAAGAAAAAATTAGATTGAACCCAGAATCAGAATATAACACAGAACCACACAGCTTCATGGAAACTGAACAACTGGCTCTTGAAAGTCGATTGGATAAACAATGAAATGAAGGCTGAAATAAAGAAGTTTTTTGAAACCAAGGAGAATGAAGACACAACGTACCAGAATCTCTGGGACACATTTAAAGCAGTCTTTAGAGGAAGATATATAGCAATAAGTGCCCACATGAGAAGAGTGGAGAGATTCAAAATTGACACCCTATCGTCAAAATTGAAAGAGCTAGAGGAGCAAGATCAAAAAAGCTCAAAACCTAGCCGAAGACAAGAAATAACTAAGATTAGAGCAGAACTGAAGGAGATAGAGACAAGAAAAACCCTTCAAAAAGTCAATAAGTCCAAGAGCTGGTTTTTCGAAAAGATCAACAAAATAGACAGACCAGTAGCCGAACTGATTAAAAAAAAAGAGAGAGAGAGAACAACCAAATAGATGCAATAAAAAATGATAAAGGAAAAATCACCACAGATTCCACAGAAATTCAAACCATCATCAGAGAATACTACAAACAACTCTATGCACATAAACTAGTAAACCAGGAACAAATGGATAAATTCCTGGACGCCTGTGTCCTCCCAAGCCTAAACCAGGAGAAAGCTGAAACTATGAATAGACCAACAACAAGGTCCGAAGTCCAGGCAGCAATTAAGAGCCTACCACACAAAAAAAGCGCAGGTCCAGATGGGTTAAGAGCCGAATTCTACCAGACACACAAAGACGATCTGGCATCATTCCTTCTGAAACTATTCCAAATAATTCAAAAAGAGGGAACACTTCCCAAATTATTTTATGAGACCAACATCATCCTGATACCAAAACCCGGCATAGACTCAAGAAGAAAAGAAAACTTCAGGCAAATATCCATGATGAACATAGATGCAAAAATCTTCAATAAAATACTGGCAAACCGATTGTAACAGCACATTAAAAAACTTATCTATCATGATCAGGTAGGATTCATCCCAGAAATGCAAGGCTGGTTCAACATACACGAGTCTATAAATGTAATTCACTACATAAACAGAAGCAAAAACAAAAACCACATGATTATCTCAATTGATGCAAAGAAGGCATTTGACAAAATTCAACAGCCCTTTATGCTAAAAACCCTCAACAAACTTGGTATTGATGGAACATATCTCAAAGTAATAAAAGCTATTTACAACAAACCAACAGCCAATATTATACTTAATGGGCAAAAAACTGGAAGCATTCCCTGTGAAATCCGGCACTTGACAAGGATGAGCTCTCTCACCACTCCTATTTAATATAGTACTGGAAGTTCTAGCCAGAGCAATCAGGCAAGAAAAAGAAATAAAGGGTATCCAAATAGGAAAGTTGGAAGCCAAATTGTCTCTATTTGCAGACGACATGATAGTATACCTACAAGACCCCATCACCTCAGCCCAAAAGCTCCTGCAACTGATAAGCAACTTCAGCAAAGCTTCAGGATATAAAATCAGTGTGCAAAAATCACAAGCATTCCTATACACCAATAACAGACATAAAGAGAACCAAATCAAGAATGAACTGCCATTCACAATTGCTACAAATAAAATAAAATAACTAGGAATACAACTCACAAGAAACATAAGGGACCTCTTCAAGGAAAACTACAAACCACTGCTCAATGAAATAAGAGAGGACACAAACAGATGGAGAAACATTCCATGTTCGTGGTTAGGAAGAATCAATATCGTGAAAATGGCTATACAGCCCTAAGTAATTTACACAATCAAAGCTATCTCCAATAAACTACCATTGAATTTCTACACAGAACTGGTAAAAAACACCATGAACTTCATATAGAACCAAAAGAGAGCCTGAATAGCCAAGTCAATTCTAAGCAAAAAGAACACAGCAGGAGGCATCACACTACCAGACTTCAAACTATACTACAAGCCTACAGTAATCAAAACAGCATGGTACTGGTATCAAAACAGAGATATAGACCAATGGAACAGAACAGAGGCATCAGAGGCAACAG
>PVHO010004442.1:119231-136241 GCA_004024885.1 Saguinus imperator
ACAACCATATAATCTTTGATAAACCAGACAAAAACAAGCAATGGGGAAAGGATTCCCTATTTAATAAATGGTGTTGGGAAAACTGGCTAGCCATGTGCAGAAAGCAGAAACTGGACCCCTTCCTGACACCTTACACTAAAATTAACTCCAGATGGATTAAAGACTTAAACATAAGACCTGACACCATAAAAACCCTAGATTAAAATCTAGGCAAAACCATTCAGTACATAGGAGTAGGCAAGGACTTCATGATCAAAACACCAAAAGCATTGGCAACAAAAGCCAAAATAGACAAATGCGACCTAATCAAACTCCACAGCTTCTGCACAGCAAAAGAAACAGTCCCTAGAGTGGATAGGCAACCATCAGAATGGAAAAAAAATCTTTGAGGTTTATGCACCAGACAAAGGGCTGATACCCAGAATTTACAAAGAACTCTAACAGATTTACAGGAAAAAAACAAACTAGCCCATTTTTAAATGGGCAAAGGATATGAACAGACACTTTACAAAAGAAGACATACATGAGGCCAACAAACACATGAAAAAATGCTCATCATCACTGGTCATTAGAGAGATGGAAATCAAAACCACATTGAGATACCATCTCACTCCAGTTAGAATGGTGATTATTAAAAAATCTGGAGACAGTAGATGCTGGAGAGGATGTGGAGAAATAGGAACACTCTTACACTGTTGGTGGGAGTGTAAGTTAGTTCAACCATTGTGGAAGACAGTGTGGCCATTCCTCAGGGACCTAGAAATAGAAATTCCATTTGACCCAGCAATCCCATTACTGGGTATATATCCAAAGGACTACAAATCGTTCTACTATAAGGACACATGCACACGAATATTCATTGCAGCACTGTTTACAATAGCAAATACCTGGGACCAACCCAAATGCCCATCAATGATAGACTGGAATGGGAAAATGTGGCATATATACACCATGGCATATTATGCAGCAATCAAAATTGATGAGTTTTTGTTTTTTTGTAAGGACATGGATGAATCTGGAGAACATCATTCTCAGCAAACTGACACAAGAACAGAAAAAGAAATACCGCATATTGTCACTCATGGGCGGGTGAGAAAAGTGAGAACACATGGACACAGGGAGGGGTTTTACTACACACTGGGGTCTATTGGGGGGAATGGAGGAGGACCACGAGGGGGGGCTGGGGAGGGATATAGCCTGGGGATAAATGCAAGTGTGGGTGAAGGGGAGGAAGGCAGCAAAACACACTATGTGTGTACCAATGCAATTATCTTGCACGTTCTGCACATGTACCCCAAAACCTATAATGCAATAAAAATTTTAAAAAATTAAAAAATATATATTACAAAGACTGTGCCAGGTGCTGCCACTGACGAAAGCAATCTAAGCACTTTGGGAGGCCGAGGTGGTTGGGTTTCCTGAGGTCACGAGTTTGAGGTCAGCCTGAGCATTAAGGTGAAAACCCACTTTACATAATAAAAGAGTAAAAGAAATGAAAGGTAACAGACTTATGAGTGTGTGCAATTGAAACAAAATGAAGTGCCGAGAGACTCCACTCCCAAAACCGCCTTTCTTTATTACATGCAGATTCCCTCATGTCACCAAGGCTGGAGTGCAACAGTGTGATCTTTGCTTATTGCAACTCCTGCCTTTTGGGTAAAATTGAATGTCATCACAATGCTTTTCAAGTAGCTGGGGTTGCAGGTGGCCACACCACCAGGTCCAGCTAAGTTTCTATTTTTACTTTTCTGTACCTCCAATGTATCTTTATTTGATTTCCACAAAGCAGTCACTACCGAGAAATAAAATACAAAAAGCTGAACACCTGTGCCTGTCATTTTTACGATAAAACGACGTCGGCCTTCTGTGTAGCGTCCCAATTTTAGTGTACGTGCTGCCGAAGAGACCACATACCAAGTCCAGCTAGGCTTTTTTATGTTTTTCTGTTTTTGTTTGTTTGGTTGTTTGGTTTTTATAGGGAGCGGGCAATGCTGTTTTTTTCGAGGCCAGTCTCGAACCTGTTTCCTCAGGATCCGCCTGCCTCGGCATTGTTTGTTCTGGGACGCCAGGCTTCAGCCGTGGAGCCCAACCCAAATTGTGTTTTTGTTTGAAAGACAGGGTTTCACCATGTTGGTCGGCTGGTCTCGAACCCTCAACTTCTCGTGATTTGCCCGCATTGATCTTTGAGGCCTCTGAATGACAGGCTGCGGTTAGCCACCATGCAGGGCTGTTATCATGTATTGTTAAAAAAGAAATTAGAGAGACTCTGCGAGGTGCTTTCACTCACGCCAGCAATCTAATCACTGTGGGAGGCCGAGGTGGGCCGGTTTCCTGAGGTCACGAGTTTGAGGTCAGCCTGACCATTACGGTGAAAACCCACCTTACATAATAAAAGAGAAAAAAAGAAAAGAAAGTTAACAGACTGATGAGTGTGTATAATTGAAACAAAAAAAAAGGTGCTGAGAGAAAACATCCCCAAAATTTCCTTTTTTATTACGTGCAGTTTCCCTCTTGTCACCAAGGCTGGAGTGCAACAGTGTGATCTTTTCTTATTGCAACTCCTGCTTTTCGGGTTTAACTGAATGTCATCCCAATTCCCTTCCAGTAGCTGGGGTTGCAGGTGTTCACACCACCAGGTCCAGCTCACTTTCTATTTTTATTTTGCTCTACCTCCAATCTATGTTTATTTGATTTCCACAAAGCAGTCACTACAAAGAAGTAAAATACAAAAAGCTGCACACTTGTGCGTGTCATTTTTACGCTATGATGATGCCGGCCTTCTGTGTAGTGTCCCAATTTTAGTGTACTTGCTTCCGAAGAGACCACATGCAAAGCGCATCTAAGCTTTTATATGTTTTTCTGGTTTTTTTTTTGTTGTTGTTGTTGTTATTTACAGAGAGTGGGCAACCCTGGGATTTTCGAGGCCAGTCTCGAACCTTTGACATCACGATCCGTCTACCTCGGCATTGTTTGTGCTGGGATTACAGGCTTGAACCGCAAAGACCAACCCAAACTGTCTTTTTTGTTTTAAAGACGCAGTTTCACCGTTTTGGTCGGGCGGGTCTGGAAAGCGCAACTTCTCGTGATGCGCCCGCCTTCATTTCGAAGGCGACTGAATGACAGGCTGCCTTGAGCCACCGTTCTGAGATGTAATAATGTATGGGGAAATAAGAAATCAGAGACTCTGCCGGGCGCTGCCACTCACGCAAGCAATCTAAGCACTTTGAAAGGCCGAGGTGTGCGAAATTCCTGAAGAAACGAGTTTGAGGTCAGCCTGTTCATTCCGGAGAAAACCCACCTCACATAATAAAAGAGAGAAAAAAAGAAAGGTAATGAGACTAATGAGTGTGTGCAATTGAAACAAAATGAGGTTCCCGGAGATTCCACCCCCAGAAACGCCTTTCTTTATTACGTGCAGTTTCCCTCTTGTCACCAAGGCTGGAGTGCAACAGTGTGATCTTTGCTTATTGCAACACCTGCATTTTAGGTTCAAGTGATTGTCATCCCAATGCTGTTCAAGTAGCTGGGGTTGCAGGTGTCCACAGAAACAGCTTCAGCTAACTTTCTATTTATTTTTATTTGATTTCCGCAAAGCAGTGACAACGGAGAAATAAAATACGAAAAGCTGAAAACTTGAGCGTGTCATTTTTACGCTATGACCACACGGCCTTCTGTGTAGCGTCCCAATTTTAGTGTGAGTGCTGCCAAGCAAACACATGCCAAGCCCATCTCAGCCTTTTTATGTTTTTCTGTTCATTTGTTTCTTATTGGGAGCAGGCTACGCTGTGTCTTTCGAGGCCAGTCTCGAACCTGTGACCTCACGATCCGCCTTTTTGGGCATTCTTTTGTGTTGGGACAACAGGCTTGAGCCACGGAGCCACATGCAAATTGGCTTTTTGTTTTAAAGATGCGGTTTCACCGTTTTGGTCGGGCGGGACTCGAAAGCGCAACTTCTCGTGATCTGCCCGCCTTGACTTCTGAGGCGACTGAATGACAGGCATTGAGCCACGGTGCTGGGCTGTAATAATGTATGGTTAAATAAGAAATCAGAGAGTCTCTGCCGGGCGCTGCCACTCACGCAAGCAATCTAAGCACTTTGAAAGCCAAGGTGGGCCGGTTTCCTAAGGTCTCCAGTTCGAGGTCAGCCGGTTTATTCCGGTGAAAATCCACCTCACATAATAAAAAAGAGAAAACAAAAAGAAATTTAATTAGACTGATAAGTCTGTGCAATTGAAACAAAACGAGGTTCTCGCAGACTCTACCCCCAGAAACGCCTTTCATTATTACGTGCAGTTTCCCTCTTGTGACCAAGGCTGGAGTGCAACAGTGCAATCTTTGCTTATTGCAACACCTGCCTTTTAAATTCAAGTGATTGTCCTCTTAATGCCCTTCAAGTAGCTGGGGATGCAGGTGTCAACACCAACAGCTCCAGCTAACTTTCTTATTTTTATTGTTCTGTACTTTCAATCTATCTTTATTTAATTTTCGCAAAGCAGTCACAACGGAGAAATAAAATACAAAAAACTGCAAACCTGAGCGTGTCATTTTTACGCTACGACCACGCCGGCCTTCTGTGTAGCATCCCAATTTTAGTGTAGGTGCTGCCGAAGCGAGCACATGCCAAGCCCAGCTCAGCTTTTTTGTTTTTCCATTTTTTGTTGTTTTTATAGGGAGCGGGGTACGCTGTGTTCTTCGAGGCCAGTCTAGAACCTGTGACTTCACGATTGGCCTGCCTCGGCATTCTTTTGTGCTGGGACTACAGGCTTGAGCCGCGGAGCCCAACCCAAATTGTCTTTTTGTTTTAAAGACGCAGTTTCACCATTTTGGTCGGGCGGGTCTCGAAAGCGCAACTTTTCGTGATCCGCCCGCCTTGATTTTTGAGGCGACTGATTGACAGGCTGCCGTGAGCCACCGTGTCGGGCTGTTGTAATGTATTGCTAAGAAACATCAGAGAGACTCTGCCAGCGCTGCCACTCACCCAAGCAATCTAAGCACATTGAAAGGCCGAGGTTGGCGGGTTTCCTGAGATCACCAGTCCGAGGTCAGCCAGTGCATTCAGGTGAAACCCATGTCACATAACAAAAGAGAGGAAAAAAGGTAATCAGACTGATGAGTGTGTGCAATTGAAACAAAGCGAGGTTCTCGGAGTCTTCACCTTCAAAAACGCCTTTTTTTTTTTTACATGCAGTTTCTTTCTTGTCACCAAGGCTGGAGTGCAGCAGTTCAATCTCTGTTTATTGCAACACCTGCCTTTTAAGTTCAAGTGATTGTCATCCGAATGCCCATCAAGTAGCTGGGGTTGCGGGTGTCCACACCAACAGGTCAAGCTAATTTTCTATTTTTATGTTTGTACCTCTATTCTATACTTATTTTATTTCCACAAAGAAGTCAATACGTAGAAGTAAAAGCTGCACATTTGTGGTGTCATTTTTAGGCTATGACCATGCCGGCCTTCTGTGTAGCATCCCAATTTTAGTGTAGGTGCTGCCTAAGCGAGCACATGCCAAGCCCAGCTCAGCATCTTTATGTTTTTCTGGTTTTCTTTTTTTTTTTCGAGGCCAGTCTCGAACCTGTTACCTCAGGGTCCGCCTGCCTCAGAATTATTTTGTGCTGGAACTACAGGCTTGAATCGCGGAGCCAAACCCATACTCTCTTTTTGTTTTAAAGATGCGCTTTCACCATTTTAGTGGGGCGGGTCTCGAAAGCGCAACTTCACGTGATCCGCCCGCCTTGATTTATGAGGTGACTAAATGACAGGTTGTCCTTGAGCCACCCTGCCGGCATGTTATAATGTATTGTTAAATAAGAAATCAGAGAGACTCAGCTGGACGCTGCCACTCACGCATGCAATCTAAGCACTTTGAAAGCCGAGCTGGGCGGGTTTCCTAAGGTCTCAAGTTCGAGGTCAGCCGGTTAATTCCGGTGAAAATCCACCTCACATCTTAAAAAAAAAGAAAAAAAAAGAAGAAAGTTAATCAGTCTGATGAGTGTGTACAATTGAAACAAAATGAGGTTCCCGGAGACTCCACCCCCAGAAACGCCTTTCATTATTACGTGCAGTTTCCCTCTTTTCACCAAGGCTGGAGTGCAACAGTGTGATCTTTGCTTATTACAACACCTGCCTTTTAAATTCAAGTGATTGTCTCCCAATGCCCTTCAAGTAGGTGGGGATGCAGGTGTCAACAGCAACAGCTCCAGCTAACTTTCTATTTTTATTGTTCTGTACCTTCAATCTATCTTTATTTGATTTTCGCAAAGCCGTCACAACGGAGAAATATAATACGAAAAGCTGCAAACCTGAGTGTGTCAATTTTATGCTACGACCATGCCAACCTTCTGTGTAGCATCCCAATTTTAGTGTAGGTGCTGCGGAAGCGAGCACGTGCCAAACCCATCTCCGCTGTTTAATGTTTTTCTGTTTTTTTTGTTTGTTTGTTTCTTTTTTTTATAGAAAGCGGGTTACTCTGTGTTCTTCGAGGCGAGTCTCAAACCTGTGACCTCACGATTTGCCTGCCTCGGCATTCTTTTGTGCTGGGACTACAGGCTTGAGCCGCGGAGCCCAACCCAAATTGTCTTTCTGTTTTAAAGACGTGGTTTCACCATTTTGGTAGGGCGGGTCTCGAAAGCGCAACTTTCCGTGATCCGCCCGCCTTGATTTTTGAGGCGACTGAATGACAGGCTGCCGTGAGCCACCATGCCGGGCTGTTATAATGTATTGTTAAAAAAACATCAGAGAGACTCTGCCAGCGCTGCCACTCACCCAAGCAATCTAAGCACTTTGAAAGGCCAAGGTGGGCGGGATTCCTGAGATCACCAGTTCGAGGAAGGCCAGTGCATTCAGGTGAAACCCACGTCACATAACAAAAGAGAGAAAAAAGGTAATCGGACTGATGAGTGTGTGCAATTGAAACAAAACGAGGTTCTCGGAGACTCCACCTTCAAAAATGCCTTTTTTTTTAACGTGCAGTTTCTTTCTTGTTACCAAGGCTGGAGTGCAGCTGTTCAATCTTTGCTTATTGCAACACCTGCCTTTTAAGTTCAAGTGATTATCATCCGAATGCCCATCAAGTAGCTGGGGTTGCAGGTGTCCACACGAACAGCTCCAGCTAACTTTCTATTTTTATTGTTCTGTACTTCAATCTATCTTTATTTGATTTCCACAAAGCAGTCACAACGGAGAAATAAAATACGAAAAGCTGCACACCTGTGGTGTCATTTTTACGCTACGACCACGCGGGCCTTCTGTGTAACGTCCCAATTTTAGTGTAGGTGCTGCCGAAGCGAGCACATGCCAAGCCCAGCTCTGCTCTTTTATGTTATTCTGTTTGTTGTTGTTGTTGTTGTTGTTTATACAAAGCGGCTACGGAGTGTCCTTCCAGGCCAGTCTCGAACCTGTGACCTAACGATCCGCCTGCCTCAGCATTTTTTTGACTGGGACTACAGGCTTGAACCACAGAGCCAAACCCAACAGTCTTTTTTGTTTTAAAGATGCGGTTTCACCATTTTGATCGGGCGGGTCTCGAAAGCGCAACTTCTCGTGATCCGCCCGTCTTGATTTCTGAGGCGACTGAATGACAGGCTGCCTTAAGCCACCGTGCTGGGCTGTAATAATGTATGGTTAAATAAGAAATCAGAGAGACTCTGCCGGGCGCTGCCACTCACGCAAGCAATCTAAGTACTTTGAAAGGCTGAGGTGGGCGGGTTTCCTGAGGTCACGAGTTTGAGGACAGCCTGTTCTTTCAGGTGAAAACCCACCTCACATAATAAAAGAAAGAGAAAAAAAGAAAGGTAATCAGACTGATGATTGTGTGCAATTGAAACAAAATGAGGTTCCCGGAGACTCCAACCCCAGAAGGGCCTTTCTTTATTACGTGCAGTTTCCCTCTTGTCACCAAGGCTGGAGTGCAACAGTGTGATCTTTGCTTATTGCAACACCTGCCTTTTAGGTTCAAGTGATTGTCATCCCAATGCTGTTCAAGTAGCTGGGGTTGCAGGTGTCCACAGCAACAGCTTCAGCTAACTTTCTATTTATCTTTATTTTATTTCCGCAAAGCCGTCACAACGGAGAAATAATATACAAACAGCTGAAAACCTGAGCGTGTCATTTTTACGCTATGACCACACGGCCTTCTGTGTAGCATCCCTATTTTAGTGTGGGTGCTGCTGAAGCGAACACATGCCAAGACCAGCTCAGCCGTTTTATGTTTTTCTGTTCGTTTCTTATTGGGAGCGGGCTACGCTGTGTCTGTGGAGGCGAGTCTCAAACCTGTGATCTCACGATCCGCCTTACCGGGCATTCTTTTGTGCTGGGACTACAGGCTTGAGCCGCGAAGCCACATCCAAATTGGCCTTTTGTTTTAAAGACGCGGTTTCACCGTTTTGGTCGGGCGGGTATCGAAAGGGCAACTTCTCGTGATCTGCCCGCCTTGATTTCTGAGGCGACTGAATGACAGGTTGCCGTCAGCCACCGTGCCGGCCTGTTATAATGTACTGTTAAATAAAAAATTAGAGAGACAATGCTAGACGCTGCCACTCACGCATGCAATCTAAGCACTTTGAAAGCCGAGGTGGGCGGGTTTCCTAAGGTCTCGAGTTCGAGGTCAGCCGGTTTATTCCGGTGAAAACACACCTCACATAATAAAAAAGAGAAAAAAATAGAAAATTAATCAGACTGATAAGTGTGTGCAATTGAAACAAAACGACGTTCTGAGAGACTCCACCCCCAGAAACGCCTTTCATTATTACGTGCAGTTTTTTTCTTGTCACCAAGGCTGGAGTGCAACAGTGTGATCTTTGCTTATTGCAACACCTGCCTTTTAAATTCAAGTGATTGTCCTCTTAATGCCCTTCAAGTAGCTGGGGATGCAGGTGTCAACACCAACAGCTCCAGCTAACTTTCTATTTTTATTGTTCTGTACTTTCAATCTTTCTTTATTTGATTTCCACAAAGCAGTCCATACGTAGAAATAAAATGCGAAAAGCTGCACACTAGTGGTGTCATTTTTACGCTACGACCGTGCGGGCCTTCTGTGTAGCGTCCCAATTTTAGTGTAGGTGCTGCCGAAACTAGCACATGCTAAGCCCAGCTCATCTTTTTAATGTTTTTCTGTTCATTTGTTTCTTATTGGGAGCGGGCTACGCTGTGTCCTTCGAGGACAGTCTCGAACCTGTGAACTCACTATCTGCCTGCCTCGGCATTTCTTTGTGCTGGGACTACTGGCTTGTGCTGCGGAGCCCAACCCAAATTGTCTTTTTGTTTTAAAAACACGGTTTCACCATTTTGGTCTGGTGGGTCTCAAAACCACCACTTCCGGTGATCCGCCAGCCTTGATTTTTGAGGCGATTGAATGACAGGCTGCCGCGAGCCACCGTGCCGGGCTGTTATAATATATTGTTAAAAAAAAATAAGAGAGACTCTGCCAGCGCTCCCATGCACCCAAGCAATCTAAGCACTTTGAAAGGCCGAGGTGGGGGGGTTTCCTGAAGTTACCAGTTAAATGTCAGCCTGTGCATTCCGGTTAAAACCCAAGGCACGTAATAAAAGAGAAAAAGAGAGAAAGGTAATCAGACTGATGAGTGTGTGCAATTGAAACAAACGAGGTTCCCAAAGACTCCACCCCCAGAACCGCTTTTCTTTAGGACGTGCAGTTTCCCTCTTGTCACCAAGGCTGAAGTGCAACAGTGCGATCTTTGCTTATTGCAACACCTGCCTTTTAAGTTCAAGTGATTGTCATCCCAATGTCGTTTAAGTAGCTTGGGTTGCATTTCTCCACAACACCAGGTCCAGCTAACTTTCTATTTTTATTTTTCTGTACCTCCAATCTATCTTTATTTGATTTAAACCAAGCAGTCAATACCTAAAAATAAAATACGAAAAGCTGCACACCTGTGCTGTCATTCTTACGCTACGAACATGCCGACCTTCTGTGTAGTGTCCCAATTTTAGTGTATGTGCTGCCGAAGCGAGCACATGCCAAGCCCAGCTGAGCTGTTTTATGTTTTTCTGTTTTTTTGTTTTATATAAAGAGTGGGCTACACTGTTTCTTTGGAGGCCAGTCTCGAACCTGTGACTTCAGGGTCCGCCTGCCTCAGCATTTTTTTTTGTGCTGGGACTACAGGCTTGAACCGCTAAGCCAAACCCAAGCTGTCTTTTTGTTTAAAGAAGCGGTTTCACCATTTTGTTTGGGCGGGTCTCGAAAGCGCAACTTCTCGTGATCCGCCCGCCTTCATTTCTGAGGCGTCTGAATGACAGGCTGCCGTGAGCCACCTTGCTGGGCTGTAATAATGTATGGTTAAATAAGAAATTAGAGAGACTCTGCCGGGCGCTGCCACTCAAGCAAGCAATCTAAGCACTTTGAAAGGCCTAGGTGGGCGGGTTTTCCGAGGTCACGAGTTCGGGGTCACCCTGTTCATTCCAGTGAAAACCCACCTCACATAATAAAAGAGAGAAAAAAAAGAATGGTAATCAGACTGATGAATGTGTGCAATTGAAACAAAACGAGGTTCCAGGAGACTACACCCCCAGAAAAGCCTTTCTTTATTACGTGCAGTTACCCTTTTGTCACCAAGGCTGGAGTGCAACAGTGTGATCTTTGCTTATTGCAACACCTTCCTTTTAGGTTCAAGTGATTGTCATCCCAATGCTGTTCAAGTAGCTGGGGTTGCAGGTGTCCACAGCAACAGCTTCAGCTAACTTTCTATTTATCTTTATTTGATTTCCGCAAAGCAGTCACAATGGAGAAATAAAATACGAAAAGCTGAAAACCTGAGGGTGTCATTTTTATGCTATGACCACACGGCCTTCTGTGTAGCGTCCCAATTTTAGTGTGGGTGCTGCTGAAGGGAACACATGCCAAGCCCAGCTCACCTTTTTTATGTTTTTCTGTTCATTTTTTTCTTATTGGGAGCGGGCTACGCTGTGTCTTTCGAGGCCAGTCTCGTACCTGTGACCTCACGATCCGCCTTTTTGGGCATTCTTTTGTGTTGGGACTACAGGCTTGAGCCGCGGAGCCATACCCAAATTGGCTTTTTGTTTTAAAGACGCGGTTTCACCGTTTTTGTCGGGCGGGTCTCGAAAGCGCAACTTCTCGTGATCCGCCCGCCTTGATTTTTGAGGCGACTGAATGACGTTTCTGTCAGCCACCGTGCTGGGCTGCTATAATATATTGTTAAAAAATATCAGAGAGACTCTGCCGGGCACCGTTACTCACGCAAGAAATCTAAGCACTTTGAAACGCCGAGGGGGCCGTGTCTTTTGTGGTCACTAGTTCGAGGTCAGAATGTGCATTCCGGTGAAATCCCAGGACACATAATAAAAGAGAGAGAAAAAAAAGGTAATCAGACTGTTAAGTGTGTGCAATTGAAACAAAACGAGGTTCCCGGAGAATTTAATCCCAGAACAGCCTTTCTTTATTACGTGCAGTTTCCCTCTTGTCTCCAAGGCTGTAGTGCAACAGTGTGATCTTTGTTTATTGCAACACCTGTTTTTTAAGTTCAAGTGTTTTTCATCCCAATGCCGTTCATGTAGCTGGGGTTGCAGGTGTCCACACCAACAGGTCAAGCTAACTTTCTATTTTTATTTTTCTATACCTCCATTCTATACTTATTTTATTTCCACAAAGAAGTCAATACGTAGAAGTAAAATACGAAAAGCTGCACATTTGTGGTGTCATTTTTACGCTATGACCACGCCAGCCTTCTGTGTAGCATCCCAATTTTAGTGTAGGTGCTGCCGAAGCGAGCACATGCCAAGCCCCGCTCAGCTTCTTTATGTTTTTCTGTTTTTTGTTTGTTTGTTTTTTTTATAGGGAGCGGGCTACGCTGTGTCCTTGGAGGCCAGTCTCGAACCTGTGACCTCAGGGTCCGCCTGCCTCAGAATTCTTTTGTGCTGGGACTACAGGCTTGAATCGTGGAGCCTAACCCAAACTGTCTTTTTGTTTTAAAGATGGGCTTTCACCATTTTGGTGGGGGGGTCTCGAAAGCGCAAGTTCTCGTGATCCGCCCGCCTTGATTTATGAGGCGATTGAATGACAGGTTGCCGTCGGCCACCGTGACGGCCTGGAATAATGTATTGTTAAATAAAAAATTAGAGAGACTCTGCCGGACGCTGCCACTCATGCATGCAATCTAAGCACTTTGAAAGCCGAGGTGGGCGGGTATCCTAAAGTCTCGAGTTCGAGGTTTATTCCGGTGAAAATCCATCTCACATCATAAAAAAGAGAAAAAAAATTTAATCAGACTGATAAGTGTGTGCAATTGAAGCAAAACGAGGTTCTCCAAGACTCCACCCCTAGTAATGCCTTTCATTATTACGTGCATTTTCCCTCTTGTCACCAAGGCTGGAGTGCAACAGTGCGATCTTTGCTTATTGCAACACCTGCCTTTTAAATTCAAGTGATTGTCATCCCAATGCCCTTCAAATAGCTGGTGATGCAGGTGTCAACACCAACAGCTCCAGGTAACTTTCTATTTTTATTGTTCTGTACCTTCAATCTATCTTTATTTGATTTTCACAAAGCAGTCACAATGGAGAAATAAAATACAAAAAGCTGCAAACCTGAGTGTGTCATTTTTACGCTACGACCACGCCGGCCTTCTGTGTAGCGTCCCAATTTTAGTGTAGGTGCTGCTGAAGCGAGCACATGCCAAGCCCAGCTCAGCTCTTTTATGTTTTTCTGTTTTTTTTTTTTTTTTGTTGTTGTTGTTATTTATAGGGAGTGGGCTATGCTGTGTCCTTCGAGGCCAGTCTCAAACCTGTGACCTCACGATTTGCCTGCCTCGGCATTCTTTTGTGCTGAGACTACAGACTTGAGCCGCAGAGCATAACCCAAATTGTCTTTTTTTGTTTTAAAGACTCGGTTTCACCATTTTGGTCTGGCGGGTCTCTAAAGCGCAACTTTTCGTGATCCGCCTGCCTTGATTTTTGAGGCGACTGAATGACAGGCTGCCGTGAGCCACCATGCTGGGCTGTTATAATGTATTGTTAAGAAACATCAGAGAGACTCTGCCGGCCCTGCCACTTACCCAAGCAATCTAAGAACTTTGAAATGCCAAAGTGGGCAGGTTTCCTGAGATCTCCAGTTCGAGGTCAGCCGGTGCATTCAGGTGAAACCCACGTCACATAACTAAAGAGAGAAAAAATGGTAATCAGACTGATGAGTGTGTGCAATTGAAACAAAACGAGGTTCTCGGAGACTCCACCTTCAGGATCACCTTTTTTTTATGTGCAGTTTCTTTCTTGTCACCAAGGCTGGAGTTCAGCAGTGCAATCTTTGCTTATTGCAACACCTGCCTTTTAAATTCAAGTGATTGTCATCCGAATGCCATTCAAGTAGCAGTGGTTGCATTTCTCCACACCACCAGGTCCAGCTAACTTTCTATTTTTATTTTTCTGTATCTCCAATCTATCTTTCTTTGATTTCCACAAAGCAGTAAATATGTAGAAATAAAATATGAAACGCTGCACATCTGTGGTGTTATTTTTACGCTACAACCACGCCGGCCTTCTGTGTAGCATCCCAATTATAGTGTAGTTGCTGCCAAAGCCAGTTTTATTATGTTTTTCTGTGTTTTTTTTTCTTTTCTTTTTTTTGCTTTTTATATGGAGTGGGCTACGCTGTGTCCTTCAAGGTCAGTCTCGAAACTGTGACCTCAGAATCCGCCTGCCTCAGCATTCTGTTGTGCTGGGACTACAGGCTTGAACCGCGGAGCCAAACCCAAACTTTTTGTTTTAAAGACACGGTTTCACCATTTTGGTCGGGCCAGTCTCGAAAGCGCAACTTTTTGTGATCCGCCCGCCTTGATTTTTGAGGCGACTAAATGACAGGGTTCTGTGAGCCACTGTGCCAGGCTCTTATAATATTTTGTTAAAAAAAAGATTAATAATGATCAGCCATTATTAATACCCATTAAAAGCAATATTCCTGTTCTCTCTCCCTCTTTTTCTTCCTCTCTTTCCAAAAAAAAAAAAAAAAGATCATAGAGACTCTGCCGGGCACTTTCACTCACGCAAGAAATCCAAGCACTTTGAAAGGCTGAGGTGGGCGTGTTTCCTGAGGTCACTAGTTCGAGGTCAGAATGTGCATTTCGGTGAAAACCCACCTCACATAATAAAAGAGAAAAAAAAGGTAATCAGACTGATGAGTGTGTGCAATTGAAATAAAACGAGATTCCCAGAGACTCCAATCCCAGAACCGCCTTTCTTTATTACGTGCAGTCTCCCTCTTGTCTCCAAGGCTGGAGTGAAACAGTGCAATCTTTGTTTATTGCAACACCTGTTTTTTAAGTTCAAGTGATTGTCATCTCAATGCCGTTCATGTAGCTGGGGTTGTAGTTGTCCACACCAACAGGTCCAGCTAACTTTCTATTTTTATTTTTCTGTACCTCCATTCTTACTTATTTTATTTCCACAAAGAAGTTAATACATAGAAATAAAATATGAAAAGATGCACATTTGTGGTGTCATTTTTACTCTATGACCATGCCGGCCTTCTGTGTAGTGTCCTAATTTTAGTGTAGGTGCTGCCGAAGCGATCACATGCCAAGCCCAGCTCAGCTTTTTTTTTTTTTTTTTTTTTAATAGTGAGCGGGCTATGCTGTGTCCTTTGAGGCCAGTCTCGAACCTGTGAACTCACGATCTGCCTGCCTCAGCATTCCTTTGTGCTGGGACTACCGGCTTGTGCCCCGGAGCCCAACGCAAATTGTCTTTCTGTTTTAAAGACGCGGTTTCACCATTTTGGTCAGGCGGGTCTTGAAAGCGCAACTTCTGGTGATCCGCCCGCCTTGATTTTTGAGGCGACTGAATGACAGGCTGCCGTGAGCCACCGTGCCGGGCTGTTATAATGTATTGTTAAAAAACATCAGGGAGACTCTGCCAGCGCTGCCACTCACCCAAGCAATCTAAGCACTTTGAAAGGCCGAGGTGAGCGGGTTTCCTGAGGTCACGAGTTCGAGGTCAGCTGGTGCATTCCAGTGAAACCCACGTCACATAATAAAAGAGAAAAAAATAGTTAATCAGACTGATGAGTGTGTGCAATTGAAACAAAACGAAGTTCCCAAAGACTCCACCCCAGATCTGCTTTCCTTTATGACGTGCATTTTTTCTTTTGTCACCAAGGCTGAAGTGTAACAGTGAGATCTTTGCTTATTGCAACACCTGCCTTTAAGTTCAAGTGATTGCCATCCCAATGCTGTTCAAGTAGCTGGGGTTGCATTTTGCCACACAACCAGGTCCAACTAACTTTCTATTTTTATTTTTCTGTACCTCCAATCTATCTTTGATTTCCACAAAGCAGTAAATACGTAGAAATAAAATACGAAAATCTGCACACCTGTGGTGTCATTCTTAAACTACGACCACGCCGGCCTTCTGTGTAGCATCCGAATTTTAGTGTAGGTGCTGCCAAAGCATGCACATGCCAAGCCCAGCTCAGCTTTTTTATGTTTTTTGTTTGTTTGTTTTTTATATAGAGTAGGCTACGCTGTTTCTTTTGAAGCTACTCTCGAACCTGTGATTTCAGGGTCCGCCTGCCTCAGCATTCTTTTGAGCTGAGACTACAGGCTTGAACTGCTGAGCCAAACCTAAACTGTCTTTTTGTTTTAAAGATGTGGTTTCACCATTTTGGTCGGGCGGGTCTTGAAAGCGCAACTTCTGGTGATTTTTGAGGCGACTGAATGACAGGCTGCAGTGAGCCACCGTGCCAGGCTGTTATAATGTATTGTTAAAATAAATGAGACTGCCGGCGCTGCCACTCACCCAAGAATTCTAAGCACTTTGAAAGGCCGAGGTGGGCGTGTTTCCTGATGTCACGAGTTCAAGGTCAGCCAGTGCATTCCGGTGAAACCCAAGTCACATAATAAAAGAGAAGAAAAAAAAGGTAATCAGGTTGATGAGTGTGTGCAATTGAAACAAAACGAGGTTCCCAAATACTCCACCCCTAGATCCGCTTTTTTTTATGACATGCAGTTTTTCTTTTGTCACCAAGGCTGAAGTGCAACAGTGAGATCTGTGCTTATTGCAACACCTGTCTTTAATTTCAAGTGATTGTCATCCCAATGCTTTTCAAGTAGCTGGGGTTGCATTTTGCCACAACACCAGGTCCAGCTAACTTTCTATTTTTGTTTTTCTGTACCTCCAATCTATGTTTATTTGATTTTCACAAAGCAGTCAATACGTAGAAATAAAATACGGAAAGCTGCACACCTGTGGTGTCATTTTTATGCTTCGACCACACCGGCCTTTTGTGTAGTGTCCCAATTTTAGTGTAGGTGCTGCTGAAGCGAGCACATTGCCAAGCTTAGCTCAGCTTTATTATGTTTTTCTGTTTTTTGTTTGTTTGTTTGTTTGTTTTTATAGGGAGCGGGCTACACTTTGTCCTTCAAGGCCAGTCTCGAAACTGTGACCTCAGGGTCTGCCTGCCTCAGGATTCTTTTCTGCTGGGACTACAGGCTGGAACCACGGAGCCAAACCTGTCTTTTATTTTTAAGGACGCGGTGTGTGACCCCCAAAGGGGGGACCCCAAGTGTTCCTTCCCAAAGGTTCAGGCCGCAGCAAGACTCAGAACACCAGGTGCCAGGTCCAGGTTTATTGGGGTCTGCGGGCAACTCGCTCCGGACAGGAAGGGTGGAGGGAGTGGCGAGTGGCGAGGGTAGCTAGGGGTAAGGAGCTTTTATAGGGCGTATAGGGTGTAGTGGGCTAGGAGTGGAGGTGTTAGCTAGTGATTGGTGGTTGGTTTTCCCGGGCGCGGGAAGCTAGTGTGGCGACTTTAATTGGGTAGTTTAGGTGTCGCGTCGTTAGGGGATTGGTCCAGTCATGGCGGGCCAGAGGCGGAAGGTAGTTGGCTGCTCCTTGTTGTTAGGCGGGCCTTGTTGTTAGGCAGGCTACAGGCGGTCCCGGAAGAAGGGGAAAGGGTGGGGGAGGATTCTACCAAACATTCCCGACTCCTTAAAAAGGAAAAAGGGCGGCGAAGTCGCTCTGGCTGCTTCCTGCTGAACATGGGCGAAGAGGGGGTT